>KK113744.1:380598-436623 GCA_000611955.2 Stegodyphus mimosarum
CAGGAAATTCTGTTGTTATTTATGTTAGTTGTATGGATATCAAAAAGATTCTTTTGATACCTGTAAGAAAAACTAGTAAAGTAAGTAAATTTCAGTGAAAGTTCGTCTATTACATATATAGATAGATATAGATATATAGATCGATAGATAAATAGAGAGAGAGAGGTAGGTAAATAGACAAATAAATAGTTAGATAGATATAGATATATAGCTACATAGATATACAGATGTATGTATGTCAGGTAAAATTCTGTTATTTCTAATAACGATTATTCTCAAGTTTTACTAGCCTTTAGATTTTGAGCTAAACCCAATCTTATCTTTCTTGATTCATGTCACAATTATCCTTCACACCAGAAAGAAACCAAATTTAAAGGCACACGACATAGTTAAAGCAGTAGTTTAACTGTGGCTTAATCGAAGCGTTTGCTACATCGCTGTTGACTCGATGAGAACTAATTCCTGCTACAACTGGTTGAAGACCAAAAATAATACAGTAGTTGTGCTGTTAGCAAATAATTTTAGTATTAGCTGTTAAATTGGCAGACCAGGTATGAGACCAGGTGACCACTTTGAACGAGATCAGGTACCAACTTTGAACGTGACCAGGTACCAACTTTGAACGAGAACCGTATTTTTCAAATATTTCAGCTCTAAGATTGTAAAGACCTTATTTTGTACTAATCAATTATTTTTGTTTTAAAAAAACTTTCCTTTCCCTTCTGATTTCAGTTTACTGCCAGAATGCAAATTTAAATGACGTATATGCAAATTCTCAGTGAGTTCAGAAATAGTACTTAAGTAGCAGAGTTGAAGAGTTAGTTACGAGCAGAGAGAGTTACGCCGAGAACGAGTTTATGCCGCCTGTTTGCAAGTAGCTCTGTAGTTGAATATATGTGCTAGCCACTTACTTTAGATTACATTGATATTTTAGACTCGGCTTTGCTGTGTGCAGCCGATAAAGCGAATTTAGATTCAAATAGGAGTTAATCGTGTAGCTAAAATTTAATTAATTTTCATTGTGCATAATATTTCGAGTTTAAGTTATTAGGCCACAAGTAGCGGTTAGTTGTAAGCACCGAGTGTGTGCATGTTCTGCTCAGTTTAGATAAAATATAGTCGTCAGAAGTCATCTATTTTTTTTTCAAGCCATAGCGAGAATTCGCTATCTCTTCTTCAGTAGAGTCTACACTCTATGCTCCCAAAAAGAACACGACTCTACAAAATAAGCATCCTCCTTTTTGTAATAGTTTTACTAAAACAAGTCCTGGTTTTAATTGTATTGTAATTTAAATTGTAAACCACCAGAAATGGCTTGATAAATTTTATTCGGATTTTGATCTGACTCGTTTTCTGTCAAAGCGGTCAATTCGCCAGAAGTTTAAGATATATCTGTGTAAGCTGTTAGGTTCGTACGTTTTCATACTACTTAAGCTGTCCCCTCCTAGAGCCCAAATGACTGTGATAAATATGTTTACATAAAACTTAATATAACAGAACACGTCTTTCACAATTTGTAGGAAATTTATAACAACTATTCAGGTCAAATAAAAGTATCAGATACAAAGGTATATTCACCTAATAAGCTTTTTCTCAGGTCTTAATATTTTAACGAAGCAATGATGGCTAGTGAAGCTAAAGTCAAATATGCAATTGAGTAGCAAGAAGATCTAACAGAAAGAGCGGTCAACAATAGCTACCAGAAGCTCTGTCTCAAACTCAAGAACTCTGATAATATATACATTGACTAATCGACATTCCGGCGGGAAGTGAAGAAAATCGAAATGAAAATAAAGACAAAATAATAAGAAAATTGAGTTAACTAACATAAACGCCTAGGTTGAATATTCATTTTGAGTTAATTTCCCACCACAGAATTATAAAGACTTCTTTTCAATTTGGTAACTTCATTTTCTATTCTAAAAATCAGAAAGATTTATATATGCTTGTTTCAAAATTAATGCATCGTTTCAAAATTAATCCTTATCATATGATTATAATATAACGCTCCTGACGCATGTAGTTACATAAAGCAAAAGTGGGAAAGTCTTTTATCTAAAAGTATTGAAGAATTTATTGTTTGAAACTTTTAACCAAACAATAAAAACAAAGATCATTAACTTCGACAATCTTAACCTAGTATCAATATCACAATTCTCAGCCCGTTTTTAAGTGCTGTTCAAATATCATTATCCGCATTTTATTTGCAATTCTGAATATACATGAAAAATAAGTTAGCATAGTTATAATATACACCGTGCTCTTTTTGCGTCAATTTAGCTGTGTGTATTTTTAATGAATGTTAAAATAAAGAAATCAACGACATACGTGGTTTTTCTGAAGGCGACTAGGTGTGAAGAAAAATTATAATGCTCTCTAAGAAGACTACCTATGGATAATGGTGGTGGTCGTATTAGAGAGGTGAAATTCAGTTCTAGTGTTTATGTTCTCAGAAATACTGGTCCCTTTTAGAAGTAGTCATCTTAGGAAGGTGGTCGTTACGGCAGAATTTATTGCATTTTGAACACGAAGACCAGTGCTATAGTTTGAAGACTAATGAGTACAACAATGATTAATATGATCAAATAAATTAAAGAAAATTGGATCAAGAGGCAAGTCAAAGTGATCCAATTATTATAAATAAATATATATATATTTTTAATTTGATAGATGTCATCAAAAATAAGTGATTAGTTACAGAGCTGAAGCTAAAATTTTTGCTCCACTCCTGTTTACTAAGAATGGGAAACATTTCATTCTAAAAATTCGTAGCATCAGTTTAACGCCCTCTGGATGCTGCGCTAGGGAGCAGATGTCCCCCTTGCACCGCTCTGTCTACGCCACTGATTAGTTAAAAATATTTTATTTCAGAAAGAGCATGAAGTTAGCAAAACAGCTTAATTCTTAGATTATATATTATTAAGCAATCTAAAATTACATAATATTTCCTTCAGAAATAGCGGAAATACTGTTTTCTGCTTGTATAAATAAGAATATGTAGAGTAGACTAACGTTTTGTCATTACTTTTGCGAATCCCAAGAAAACATGAAAGACAAGCGATCAAGACTATACGATTGTGATAACAGCAGTTGATAACGCGTTGTCATAAAACCGCTGAGGTTGTTTGCACATGCTCAGTTAAAATCTCCTGTCAAAGGACCAGCTTTTCCCACCGCTTCCCTCTCCAGAATTTAAACTTGGAATTACGTCATCAATATATTTAACTTCGAATTCTTTCACGTACCGTAAGAACATCTTCATGATTCCGAACAAATATGCAGCACTAAAAATTAAACTGATTTCGCTTGTTCTTAATAAGTGAAATCAATTTAATTTTCACGAGAAAATTTCTTAATTTAAATCAATTAATTTTAATTTAAACTCCTTAACTTAAATCACGAGAAAATTTCTTATGACCTACGGCCAGGAGTTAATAGCACGTCTACGGCAGCTTCAGGAATAGGTGAAAGCGAGCTTGTCCTTTTTCCCGCACCGCCGACGGAATTCGAGCCTCTTTCGCACAAAAACCTGACTACACTCGAATGGCGCTTGGTTTCAAAAGAGGTAACGTGATGTTCGTTTTAGTACTTTTAAATGTTAGGTAAAAATATGCTTTAAATTGTTAATGCATAATATGTTAGGTAAAAATATACTCGAAATTGTTAATGCAAAATATGTTAGGTAGTAAATATACACTTGAAATTGGTATTGCATGAAAAGTTAGGGGACTAACCTAAAACCTCTAATCCACCGACGGCACGCCACTCAAATGCTCTACTAGCCACGACTGCCTTCTCCATCTCTAATTTTCATCATCGTCATCATTATCTACAGACGCATATATAAAGTTCAGAATTTTAAACTAACGCACACACACATATACAGAACGTCTACGAAATTTCGGGATAGAATTTTTCAACTGCCCCATAGAAGCTGCCAAATGACAACTTATGGCAATATACTTTAATTAAAGTATTGTCTAATTATATAAAAAATTTTGAGCAGAATTCGTTGCCCGATTTCAAGCATGAGCCGATAACTCGCTATTATGAACAGTGGAAAGTAAGTGACTTTTCTTCGCTCAGTGGAACTATCACTAAGCAACTTGTTTCAAATAAAGTGTAACCATTCTTAATAATCATCGTAACCTACGGGGGCGGAGCTAATTTTCGAAAGCTTATGCAGACATCTGCCTCTTATTTCGAAGGTCAAGTAAGCAAAATGTCATCAAGATCGTAATAAAACTGAAGATTTCTATGAATTAAACACACACACGCACAATCAAACGGACACTCTTTTTTTTATATGTATAGATGAGTTTTAAGAATCCAGCTCTTTATATGTATAACTGATTTTTAGATAGTTAATAAATTACAAAATAAATTTGAAAGAAAAATTAAATATCTTAAGCTTTGCTGAACGACCACACTGCTGCCTGGAAGATAAAAATATTTTAATTCGGGCAACGACAACGCATTTCTTTTAAAACGTTTGTTTAATAAATTTGAAAGGCAAATGTATTATGTTTTGCCAAGTGGCAACGCACTTTTTTTATATCGCCGAGTTTTCTGATTAAATTTGAAACATAAATATCTTACTCTTTGCAGAATGGCAACTCAAAACTTTACCGAAGATTGATGGCCGAAGACACATTGTATCTACCACGTTATATCAACATAGCACAAAAACATCATCGGGATATCCTGAGGATGCTGCTCGGGAGAAAAGTGTGCACCCTCAGGACGTCCCGGAATATCACTCTAACCTCATAAACACTGTCACATCCAGGTGTATCCTCAGGACATCCTAACTAAGTCCCTTCGACAGCTTATGGCATATTATCAGGATCTATGGTCATTGGTCATCTATCGTAATTTGGTCCCAACTACAAGAAGTTTTCACCAATAAATCATAGTAGCCGATGGCAAATTCGCTTTAGTAAAAATAAAAGGTTTACCTGCGTACACCTATCGCCCGGAGGCGTGAATTATCATGACCGAAGTCAGGCGAAAAGTCGTAGTGGTGGCTAATGTTTAGGAAAAAACAAAAGTTCAAAGGAAGGAAATGGTCGCATTCTGTCTTGAAATTTTTTAAAAGTTTCTAAGAATTATGCTTTTGAGTTCAAGAGAGAGAGCAGTGATCGGTTTAAAGTTCATAATTGCACCTATGATCACGCGACATAGTTGAAAAATACAGATTAAGTATTCTTACAAGTTATCAGGACCTAAAGTCCTACTCATAACACCCTCAGGACATCCCACTAACCTCCTAAACATATTTTATTATATCCCCAGAACATCCTGTCTTGGTCCCAATAACAGCGTACGAGATGTTATTACAATTTTAAAGTTTTACTTATTACACCCTCAGAATATCCCAGTTTCCTCCTAAACTAAACTTCCACCCGAGTTTAATGTCACGCATCAGTACATCCTTAGTACATCCTGTCTAGGTCCCATAGACAGCATATGGGATGTAATTAGGATTTGAAATTCAAGTTAATACATCCTCTCGACATCCCAGAATATACCAGTTACCTCCTAAACTAAACTTCCACCCGAGTTTAATGTCACGTATCAGTACATCCTTAGTACATCCTGTCTAGGTCCCAGCATATGGGATGTAATCAGGATTTGAAATTCAAGTTAATATATCCTCTCGACATCTCGAAATATCCTTTTAACCACCTAAACTCATCCTCCGACTGTTTAACGTCATATCCCAGTATGTCCCCAGTAATCTTCTTACATTCCTCTGAAAGTGTGTGGAGGTGTTGTGAGGACTTGAAACCTACTTACTTCCCACGGATACTCTCAGATCCTCCTACTATGGTTGTTATGGGACAGTAAGGTATGTTGAGAAGTTTTATACAACTTTAATTTTTTTAAATTTGAATTTCAATTTCTTTAAATTTTTATAAATATATCCAAAAGTAAACAAGGGACTGAAAATGAATCATCAGTGTAGAATATTACTAGAGAAAAATGTTGCTATTATTTTTAAAATATTAAAAATGTTTTGATTATTTTTAAACATACAATAGACCAAAACTGAATTCTTCAATTTATTCATAATTAAATTATTCTATAAAATCAATATCCAATTAATTTTAATTCAGAAATAAATAACAAAATTAATCATTTATGTATAACTATTTATATTAACCATAAAATTAGCCATTTAAATCCTTACAGATTTAAGGATCTACATGTAAATACGTGTTCATGATCTAATACATGTAAAAAATTTGTAGAAAAAGAAATTGTTAAAAGAAATTTTTATTATTAACACTAAGTTAATTTTGAGCCACAGAATGAATAAATAAATCTGAATAAGTACTTGTGTTTCTTGAAAATACTGCAGACTTATTTACATATTTAATTATTTTTTGTAAAAATTATGTTCTTGGCGTTGTTAATAATCCCCTGCATTATTAAGAATGCAACTCAAGAAGCTCTTTCAAAATTCTGTCCCCATGCTCATATATTTAAAAAAAAAATCTGAAAGGGTTCAGATTTTAACGGTAGTCCAAAAGGGCTCACACTTTAATATGGTTTACCGGTGGAAATTATCAATACAGATGGCCCAGCAGAAATAGCGAAACATTTTGTAGAATACTAATTAACATGGAAATGTTAGATATTTGAAAACTAAAGAAATATATCATGTAATTATATAAAATATATTTACCGTTTTTAATTAGGTATATCGTGAATTAAATGCATATTTATTTAAATCAATCAGATTAAAAAGTTAAAAAGTAATATTCTTATGAACTGAATTCATCGACTTAACAGTTTAGCTTGTTAATGAATAACACATAAATCTGGAAAGATAAATATCTTACATTTTGCCAAATGGCAACAGATTTGAATTAAAAGCGAAACAACGAGTTCACAACAACGATATAATATCACATTTCGAGACTAATAGCCCTTTTGAACAGTGGTTAGTGACCCTGACTACCGTAACGATGGGCTCGGGTTCAAATCCCGGAGAAGGCATGGTTGTAACTAACCATCCCTTCGTAGGAGGCAACAGTGGCCACCTATTAGGAGCTTCCATAATGAAATGGCCACTACTTCGGCACTTGTAGTGTCAGAAGGCTAATGACTATTAAATAAAACACCCAGCCATTTAAAAAAATGTTTGCTGGAAACAGTCAAGGATCCTTAGAGAACCTCAAGAAATTTTTAAGGCAAGAAGTTAATGGTGAGGAAAAGATAAATTTAGCTCGATCAGGTTTCGGAACTCAAGGTTGAAAAAGGAAGTTGATATTTCAAGAAAGCCGCCTAGACGTTATAGTGGAAAGGGAAGCCGACTGCGATACCTAAGGGCTCGGGTTCGAATCCCAGAGAAACATGGATGTAAACTGTCTGTCCTTTCACAGGAGGTAATGCTGGGCGCCAGTTAGGTGCCTGCGTAATAAAAGGACCACCACATGTGCCCTTAGTAGTTTAGGCGAAAGCCTAAAAATGCCTAGGGCTAACCATAAAAAAATACTTAAATAATATAAGAAGAAGAAATAATAGCCCTTCTTCTTCAGTTTTTATTTCGTCCACGCATAAAAATGGTCAATGTATTTTTTGTGATCGTCCACATTTTAGTAAAGACTTTTGGAAAGCTCCCGTGATGACTCTAGATAAGAGGAAATCTCAAGTTATAAGCAAATGATGTTGCTTAGTTTGTCTTAAGCTAGGATACATTGTGAAAACCTGCAAAATTACCGTTCGGTGCATAAAATGTGAACGATGACATTACACTCTGCTTTGTCCAGAATAAAAAAAAGAGTTTAATGAATCCACTTTTCAAATGCTACAGAAAGCGAGTGCGCTACATTGTTTACAAAAGAATTCTCTTTACGGGAAATCTCTAAACACAGTCTTGATTAAAGTTCAAGTTGCGGTTCGCGCTCTGTTGGATAATGGCTCACATCGATCTGAAATTTTCTCCTACGGATGCAGAGGTGCTGTCACAAGGATTATTTGGTGATAGAACATTTTCTGCCCTAGAACACGAAAGGTATAGCGTTGTAAAATGTTTAGATCATAGGTTCCCAACGTGGGCGATAACGCCCCCTTGTGGGCGTTTCAGGCTTTCAGGGGGGGCGGCAAAAAACCCAGAGAAAATTAGGGGGCGTTGATATGGCACAGAGGGGCGTTGGAAGATTAGCCAAATATAGTCTGAAAAAGACTTTAAAATCACGGTGACAATTCATTTCTATCACGTGTGCGAAAATTCACATATTTCGATATGAGACTTCACTGTTCAGAGAAAGACATACCTCTCTAGTATGTACGATTCTGGGGCTGCATGTGCTAAAACTAGCAACCTGTCTTGCCAATTTGGCGAGATGCACTCCGAAAAGTCGCAGAAAACTGTTGACTTTTGTTGAAAGGGTCACCATTTTAGTGAAAGGAGCAGTAGAACCGGAGTTCATAATATCAGAAGGAAAAGCATTCAGTGCAAAAATATATCTTTATTGTCTTTATGTACATATTTATGTTACGTCCAAAGCCCGAAGTTCGGCCAGTTCGCGTTTTGGCCAGGAGGTTTGGCCAAAGTCCGAAATACTTGCAATTAATATTGTATTTTATACTTTGGCCGGCCATTTCGCGAAGTGGCTGGGAATTCTTGGCCAAAGCCTGATGTGATAATGGTAGATTGAGTCTATGGAGCAGAAAAAGACTAAGGATCACCCTTAAAGGTAGTTGACAAATTGAGTACTCAATTTGCCTCTGTATTCATACTCGATACGCAACGCATTTGCTTAAGATATAATTCGTCATTTTGAAGGGCGCAAATCTAATCTTCACACTATCACATTGTTACAGCATATGCGTTCACTGAATAGTTTCTACTCGTTGAACTCACAGAAGTACTCATTTTTAAATACTTCATTTTTAACAGTGTGTAAAACCATCTGCCCTTGATTTCTTTTTTCCCAAATTGGCCGGTCAAAGCCAGAAATCAACAAAAAGATTGGACATTCGCCGGTAAGTTTACAGCAACGTTGGCCAAAATGCGAATTGGCCGATTTCGGGCTTTGGCCGTAACATTTACAAAAAATGTCACTGGGACTAAAAAATGCCACTTACAAGCGGCAACGATAGCGAGATCTCCAACTAAACTGTATTCTAAGAGAGTCTGTAAAAGTGCGTAGGCGACGTTGGACGCGGGAAAAAATTAGAGCGCCGAAATAAGCGGCGGCGGAGTAGACAAATCGTCGCCAGTGGTTTACCCGATCAAAAATTGTAGGTAGCTAAAAATAGAACAGCCCCGCAGAATGCTACAGACTCAGGCTCACACTATCTATCGTTCATCGCAGCATGTACTGCGTACGATGAAAACGGCGTTGCCTTAATATTTTGCTACTTCAACTTATATTATTTAAACCGGCAGTATCCCTTGCAGCTCCCTTAACTTGGATCAAGTATAAGTAAAGAAAAACCCATGTCGGAAGCAAAAAAGAAGAGGCGGCAGTACAGTGCGGATTATATAAAATACGGATTTATCGAAAATCCCTCAAATCCATCATCTCCATTGTGCCTTATTTGTCAAAAAACATTTTCGAATGAAGCGATGAAACCTTCTAGGCTTCAAGATCATCTTAATAAAATGCATCCGGATAAGAAAGACAGAGATATGACCTATTTTCTAGAGATAAAAAAGAAGATTGAAAATCAGCCAACTATATCAAAATTATTTTCATCAGCTTCTAAACAAGACGATGACGGACTTCGAGCTTCGTACAATATCTCATTGTTGATTGCTAAAACAGGCAAGCCACATACTATTGGGGAAGATTTAATTTTACCAGCAGTTAAAGAAGTAATAACCACCGTGCTCCATAAACCAGCTACAGATATTATCCGAAAAATTCCTTTGAGCAATAATTCTGTGCAAAGACGAATTGATGAGATGGCTGAAAACATTGAAGAATCGTTGTGCAATTATCTGCAGACTTGTCAATTTTCAATTCAGCTGGATGAGTCCACTTTACCAACCAATGAAGCATTGTTATTGTCGTACGTGAGGTTTATCAAAGATGAAAAAATATGTCAAGAAATGTTGTTTGCTACCAATTTGGAAACAGATACAAAAGGAGAAACCATATTTGATACACTGCAAAAGTTTTTTGACGAAAAGGAAATTCCTTTTAATAATATTTTGTCGGTTGCTACGGATGGCGCACCGGCTATGACAGGGCGTCACAAAGGCTTCATAGCATGCTTAAAAAATAAAGTTCCGGACGTGCTTGCTGTGCATTGCGTAATTCATCGACAGCATTTGGTTGCGAAAAATTTGAGCGAACGTCTCCATACATCACTGCAATATGTTATAAGAGCAGTTAATAAAATCAGAAGTAACTCGTTGAATGACAGATTATTTAGTCAGCTTTGCATTGCAAATGATGAAGATTTCAACCGATTGCTGCTTCACACAGAGGTGCGCTGGCTTTCAAAAGGTACTTGTTTGACTCGATTTTACAATCTGTTTGAATCTGTGATAGAGTTCCTAGGAAACAAAGACACGGAATTGCGCGACAACCTCATCGCATCAAAAAACGATATTGCGTACTTAGCAGACCTCTATAAATTGTTTAATGATGTCAATCTCCAACTTCAAGGAGAAGACTTAAACTTGATTAAGACTAAAAATAGCATTGCTGCTTTCGTGTCTAAACTGCTATTATATAAAAGAAATATAGGCAGACGTGAATTCCATACCTTCCCATGTTTATCAGCAGTATCATTCAAGCACGACGACTTGCTTGTTTACTGTCAGCACTTGGAAAACCTCTACAATGACTT
This sequence comes from Stegodyphus mimosarum, assembly GCA_000611955.2. NCBI lineage: Eukaryota > Metazoa > Arthropoda > Arachnida > Araneae > Eresidae > Stegodyphus > Stegodyphus mimosarum. Next base: position 391,414 of record KK113744.1, read on the forward strand.
CAAGGAACGATTCGAGGACATTTTAAACATGGACATACCAGACTGGGTTTTGGATCCTTTTTCCAATGTCAACACAGCAGGACCATCTCAGTTAGAAGAAGAACTGATAGAACTGACGACAAATGAGGAATTAAAAATTAAATTCAAGAATGGCTACCAAGAATTTTGGCTGCAGAAGTCGATTTCGCAATTGTATCCAAGATTATGGTCGATTGTGCAACGATTTCTGCTAGCATTCCCATCTTCATATTTAGCAGAACGTGGATTTAGTGCTGTAGCAACATTGGTAACGAAAAAGAGAAATCGGCTCCATGTTACTGAACGCGGCGATTTACGATTGTTTTTAAGTAAAATCGAGCCTGATATTAACAAGCTTCTTAAAATGCATCAAATTCAGCCTTCTCATTAGTTAAGTTAGAAATTCGATGCCTTTAAATTTTAATAAAAATACTTTTTAATAATAATTAAGTATGCCTTTTGAGTGTTCTCTGAAACTGTCATTTTATTTATTTAGAAAGCAATAGTTTATTATGGATTATTTCGTATCATCAAAACCCCTGCCTGTCCTTATAACAGGTAAGCTGTAACTTTTATTTTTCTTTTTAAATAACGAAGAAATTCAATAGCGTTTCAATTCCAACAACATTCTATCTATTAGTAATTTTTTTATTTAATTCTTTTTTTCACCATGCATTATGTACGCTCTTATTTCTCTAGGGGGGCGGTATTGAAATATTCACTAGAAAAGGGGGCACCAGTTCGAAAAAGGTTGGGAACCTATGGTTTAGATGAAGGATTTTCCACGAGAATTTCGTTTTTGGACCAGCCCAAAATTTGCACCACACTACCTAGAATTCGGAACAATCTTCTAATTTCGGAACTTAAAGCTTGTGGAATAACACATATAGATGTTGGCGATAATGCACCACGAATACAAGTTCTTTTTGGCGTGGATATTTTAGGGAGGATTTTAACTGGCAGAATTCAGGTGTTATCATTGGGAGTGTCAACTGTAGAGACCTTGCTTGGCTGGACCATTCTAGGTCTCGGGAACAAAAGAGAAGTAGTTAACAGCATCACACTGCGCCTAAAAAACTTTCAGATGAAAGAGATTTAGGAGTTAGAAACCTTGGGCATCCGTGATCCCATTGAACAGAAAAACAAAAGGGTAGCTTTGTGTACGACCAGGCGATCGAGATCTACTTCGATTTTTATGGTGGAAAAGCGCCTGGAAAACTGAAAGACTTTAGAAACTGCCTTGTAGTGTTCGGCGTTCCAACAAGCCCTTTCTTACTAAATGCTACTTCTTCCATCATTTAAGTTTCGAAAAATAATCTGAGCTGAAATTTAACACAAGAAGCTAAGCGTAGGTTTTTATGTTGACGACATAATGACGAGGAATTGCAACTACTTCAAAAATAAGGTACAAATGTTATGAAAGAGGGATGTTTTAATTTACGTTACTGGTCTCATACAGGAATTCAAGATAGGAATCAAAAGATACTTGGCCTTAACTGGAATAAAACCTCTAATGAACTGAGATGTATTTTGCCGGAGATTTTAGAGAAATTACAAGAAAGAGTCAAGAAAAGAAATTTACTTTCTGGGGTCAACAGCGTATACCATCCCATAGGTTTTACATGTCCGGCAATGCTGTTGCCAAAGTTCTTGTTACAAGAAGCCTGAAAAAATAAAATTCGCTGAGATAAACTACTGGCAGAAGATCTAGCGAAAAGTAATGAATGGCCAAACCATCTATCTCTTGAACATATTTCTATTTCTCGGCAGATGTTGCCAGGAGGAAGTGAAGCTACAACACCGCATATCTTTTCTTACGTATCTGCAATGCATATGCTTGTTGTGCATTCTTACATTATGGGAAGGTGCAGTATTCCTACATTTAGTATCTTCAAAGGCCCGAGTAGCCTCAATGAACCGGCTTAGTATACCTAGAATAAAATTTCTCGAAGCTGCCATTGCGACACGATTAGCAATGCTTATTTTGGAAGATACAAATTTACCTTAAACGTATTTTGTCCAAACGTATTTTTGGACAGATTCTATGGTGGTACTAACGTGGATAACTAAGAAGGAGCCCTGGAATAACTTGTTGTTTAGTAACGGTTAAAGAAATCCCAGAAATGACTGACGTCAGTTGCTGGACACATCTACCTGGTGAACTTAATCCAGCAGATTTACCATCTCGATATTGCACTTGGCCCGAATTGGTGAAAACAAAAAACAAGGTGGTGGGAGGGTCCTTCATGGCTAAGGAAACCTGAAATTACATAACCTGTAACGAATATCGTTTGTCCAGAAAAAGCTTTACAAGAGCGAAAAAGCCGTATTGTGTGACCCAAGTATCCAAGGAACTGAGAAATTAAGTTATCGATTGTTGTATTCCTCAAAATTTCTAAACTATTATGGATGATTGATTGGGTTAATAGATTTTGTAACTACTTAAGAAAAGAGAAGACAAACATTTCTGTATCTATAACCAATGATGAAACAGAAAGGGCTGAACCTTTACTTATCAAGTTTATTCAGAGGAAATTGTCAGTAGAAGACAAGAAGAAATAGCAAGGATAAATGAAGTTCTACGAAGAACGAAGGACTACTAAGGGTGCAAACTCGGCTCGTCTTTGGGGACAGTACTGATTATTTTATATAGTTCTACTTGATCATCCAGTCGTTCGACGTTTAATTGAGTATAGCATAGGTCATTAAGCCATGATAGAGCACAAATAATATTATCGCAGCCGAGAGAAAAGTTTTAGATACCTCGGGGTCGGAGGATTATTCGTGAGGTTATATCTGGCTGCGTTCCATGCAGAAGACATTCGTCTGAAGCCATAGTTACACAAACAGCTTCACTTCAACCTGACAGATTGTACAGAGTGGCCGCTTTTCAAGTAGCAGGTGCGGATCTACCCGGTCCTATTTTCCTTCGGCGAGGGGTGAAGTTCTGGATCGTCCTATTCACCTGCGCTGTGTATCGTGCATTGCATTTAGAGTTAAAAACTGGACTGAACACAGAAGCTTTTATTCTAAAAGCTAATCTTACGAGTGGTGTAGCACCAGGGTGTCTGGGCAAAACAGCCCTACTCCTTGTAGAATTGTTAGGTTGTTTCGAATTATAAGATACTCATTAACCTGGGGAACAAATCAGTTTAAGCATTAATATCATATATGTAGATTTATCATATATGTGGATTTTTTTTCCTCACCCTATTAATATTATTGTGGTTATTAATATCCTATGCACCGTTTCTTAAGGAATTATGGGGTAGGAAGCTTTTATTCTCTCCTTGCGAAGATTCATGGCTAGAAGAGGCAGAGTTTCGGTCATCAACACTGATAACGGGACAAACTTCGTGGCCACATCGCAGGCTGTTCAAACAATACATTGAAATGTCATTCCAAAAGCGAGTGCACTAAAGAAGATAAAATGGAATTTCAACCTACCAAGTGCACTGTGGTACGGATGATAGTGATATACGGTATTTTCTCCTTTCTTTCTGCATGTCTTCGTGGTGTAATGGTAGCACACTAGGCGTGTATTCAAGAGGTCCAGGTTCGAGTCCAGGCGAGGGCATTGCTCATGTTTTCACGTCTCCGTCTTCAAAATAACCTAATAAAACTGCAGTGGCGGCAGAATAAAGGCTGTGAATGATGATTCTTCTCCATCAGGATTTGTCGAATGGGTCACCTAATCCCCAGTCGCCATTTTAAGGGGGTACATAAGGAATTTTTTCTCTTATATAATCCTACCTAAAACTCGTTCTAGCATGCCTAATGACGCTACAGTGGGAGAGTATGATACACAGTATGAAAGATCTATTGAAAAGAATTCTTGTCAGAGCTAGTCCCAATTACGATGAAAAGTCAACGGTTTTATGCGATTGTGAGAATACAGTCAATAAGAGACCATAACTTATTTGTCGGAGAATCCAGAGGAACCTTTACCGTTAATACTGACACATTTCCTACGTGAAACTACAAATTCTACTAATTGTGATACTCATGATTTTGACCCATTTGAAGAAAAGGTTACGATGCTTGCAAATTGCTCGAAGTTATTTTCCGAAAAGATTCCAAAAATAATATGTGTCTGTAATATTCAAGTAGAAGATGTTGTGCTTGTGCGATCCGATAGCTCCAAAAGAATTAACTAGCCGTTAGCTAGAGCGATGGAACTTACAAGACGAGGTGGGAAACAGGGGGTAGCTCAGACTGAAATTGGCGAATGTAGGAATTATCGTCAGATTTAACCCTTTAGGGTAAAGATGGAAGTTCAGAACCTATATTACGCCCTCAAAGGAAAGGAGGAGATTCTTTACCCAGTTGTGATGATTCAAAACCGCATCACTCAGACTTGATATTACACAGTGATACAATTACTTCAAGTCATGAAATAATACGTACTCGAAGTGGATGACAGTTAAAGCAATTCAAAAGACTGAATTTATGGTAAGTACACTACCTTTATGAACATTGACTAATATGTCTATTGGTAGATTACAGTTTCTAAGAAACACATCAGTTTTGTCTTGTGATACTTAGATGTACAGGACAAAAGGTGGGAGGATGTTGCATATCGATATTCACTGTTATCGGTTTTAGAAATGGGTTTTTACTTTGTATGTATCCTTAACAACAAGACGTGTTTTAATATACAGAAAAGTATTTTGTGAGTAACTTGTCTAAACCTTCTAAGTTAATCAAAGTGTCTTAGTACAAAATAAAATATTTAGTTTACAACTATAAGAATCTTCTGTTTTACTTCTGTTGAGGAGTGATAACAAACATTATTACTTATCATCATCATTTTCTAAAAAAAATAATTTTTAGCTGAAAATGGTTGCTTTATAGCGGCTGCAGAAATAAAAATTAGCTAATAAAAGTAATTTTTTTGTGATGCTATTGCATTAATTTCCTCCATAGTTTACTTAGGTTTATCTTTAACTGAATCCAGTAACAAAATGCACAGTTTGCTCCTATTCACGTATTTAATTATGTACGCTGATTCAAGAATTCTGTACTGTGACACTGCATTCGACAATAATTGAGTATTAGAAACAATAAAAATCATTACAATAATATTCATCTATTAAAATGAGATCATATAATTTACATTTTTTCATTAGAATACAAGTGCTTATTCAGGAAGGATTACATAAAGCTTCCACACAACCAGGATGTCCTTAAATCAAGTGAGTAGTATTTTTAAGTTATAATAAATAATAAAATTTCTGCCTTTTAAACAAATGTCAATAATTGCTACCTGATTACCGAAGCAACAGTATAATTACCAGGAGATATTTGCCAGGGTTTATGCCGAAGGTGCAGGCTTGGTTCCTGCGGAAAGTTGTAGAGACATTAGGTATTTTTGTAGCAGGAGACATGAAAAATGAGCAACGCCCTCGTCGGGACTTGAACCACGGATCTCTCGAATACAAGCCGAGTATGCTTGACCATTACACGATGAAGTCATGCGAAGAAGGGGGAGAAATACCTTATATACTCTCCCTTTTACAGGGCGACTGGGGATTAAGGGACCTAATCGCCGAATCCTGGTAGTGGAGAATCATCATCCACCACCTTTTTTAGTTCGGGCGCCAGTGTAGAGACATTACGTATTTTTTGCAGCAGGAGCCTTAAAAAATGAGCAATGCCCTTGCTGGGACTCGAGCCACGACCTCTCGAATACGCGCCGAGCGTGCTGACCAATGCAAAGAAAGAGGAAGAAATACCTTATAATGTGTCTTGATGTTGTCTAACTCTTTTTCTTACGGATGTAATATCTACATTGCCCTATGGTGGACACTGGACAACATTTTGGTCAAATGGCTAATTGGTTCAATTTTTTTTCTGGAAAAAACATAAATGCAAGTGCCTACCCGTTAAACAGAGGTAAGGTGGAATTCTGAGCTTAATAAATAAATACTGAATTATAATAAAACGTTTCTGAACATAAAAGCTGAATGGTAAAGTTGCTTTCAATTAGATAGATCGATACTGATATTTAACGATAAAGGCACACTTTAAATTGTAATCAATGAACTCCAATATTTATTTTTAATTCTGATTAAATTCTGATTAAGTATTATACATTTAATATAGAAATGTTTAATATAATATAACATATTACACTTAATATAATATTATACACTTAATATAATATAAAAAAATATATGTTCACAGTTTCATGCATCAAAATATATGCTTTTTTTTTAATTAACTGGAGAAGAGATTTCAACGAAATTGTAAACTTTCATTGCAAGAAATTTTAACAAAATGATACCAGACATCCCTTGTCCAAACATTTTGCTGTCCTTATTCACAGCGTTTACTCCAAACCATTCTTTTATTAACATGTTTTACACTTTTAATAACTTCAGAAGGCTTAAAAATATTTCTGAGCACTGAAACTTAATTCCTGTCCTCAGAAGCACCATATTGAGTTGAGAACACTATTTATTTATGTTAATTATTTCAAATTAATTACAAGTTGCTTCTGATGCATCATAAAGCTGTTCCACAGATAAATAAAATAAATAGCTGCTGACTGTCGCCAGCAAACATGCAGTGGGAAAAGAAATAAAAATTGTTTTCGAAAAGAGATTTCTGTCTAAAAATAAAATTACCGAAATAATATTTCCTCTACGGAATGACCTTCGCATTTGGGAAGTTACCATCAAGGCCCCATTTCCACAAACAATCCCCCTAAAGCTGACAGGATACTGAATTTCCTATCGGACCATGCATGAAGTCTATTTGAAGCATCAAATAGGCTTCGTATCTCTTCGATCTCATCCGGCCTTGAAAACGTTTTTATCATAACCCAATAATTCCGCGAACTATAATCGTCAGTAACGTGGCATTTGGTATGTCATAGAAATATTTGGCTAGCAACAATCACTTCCGTATTAAAAGAATTCAGTATATTTTAAGAGTTTAACAAGAAGAGAAGCCAATGATTTCACATGTATCCACATGGCGTCGAATTCAAGAAAAGAAGAAGCAAATGGGAGAGAATATCTTGGCATATACGACATCAAAATACATGTCCCGTTGGATTTCAAGAACCATACTAAATAAGAACAGCAAATAAAAAAATCTCCGTTACCTACTCCTAGATTCTGCTCTTTTCTACGTTACCTACTCCTAGATCACATTTGAAATGACTAGAGCTAAGTAAAAATTTATATTTTCAGTGCTCCAAAATAAGTTTGAATCAGTTAAAATTTTCACATAGTCTTAAAATATTTTATTTAATTTAGTTACATTATATTTATCCAACTCAACCCGAAAGGTAACCGGCTGCTGAATTTTTATGGTCTATACTGCCGATAACTACATAGATTCCTATTACCTCAGCCAAAACATTTCCCTTCAAAAGTGTTTATGTAATTTTCTCCTAGTGAAAAGTATAAGCGACTTTTCCTTAAGAAGCTCTTTCTCTAGTAAGATGACCCTATGAAGACAGATGACACTTATGTGATTTGTCTTTAAAAGTTAGCTCTTCATATCAAAGAATTGCTCATATAGATTAAAATTTTCTAATTCAGTTTTAGAGTAAAAAATATTACAAAAATTTTCAAATGCGGCAATTTTTAAATACTGTCAAATGTATTTTTCTAATTACAGAAAAAGTAATGCCGTTTCTAGAAAAAAAGCATTTAAAATCGGCGTTTTCAGCTAACTTCTGCTTCTCCTTTTCCCTTCCACATGCACACGCGCAAAGAAAAATAAAGAGAAAAGAAAATACTGCAAGTTTATCAAATCAATATAATTTAAAGTAATCTCAGTTAAAGCAAACATTCCCACAGATTAAGGAAAAGGAAGTAGGCCATAAACTTATTTTTTTAATCTAAGAGGCTAAATCATTCAAACATTTCAAGTCTGTTAAAATGATTAGTCAAATCTCACTGATATTTTAATTATATAAAGAGTTCATTTTTCTAGTGCATTTTTCCTAATCCAGGGTAAGTAAATACTAAATTGGGTAACCACATTAAAGATTCAAGAAACTCTTTTATTTGTAACTGGCTTTCAATGGAGTTATTGGAAACTCTTTTATTTGTAACTCGCTTTCAATGGAGTTATTGTAAGCGTTTAATACAGTATAGTTCCAAATAAATTTATCCCCGGATAACAGCCCTTTCACATATACCGTTACTATTGTATAATACTATAATAACTACATTAAACTGGATTATTTTTGTTATTACTGTTGCACGACTGTATATGTGAATTTTATCATAAACAAATTAAAAGACTTTCCTGTTATATTAAGTAAATTATACACACATATCTATAAAGGTCAGAAGCGTTACAAAAAATAAATCAAACAAAGGGGAAGTGCAGTCGTGTAATTAGAGTAAAACGGCATTTTTCATGTGAAGCATATTGTAGGGGTTATTCATGTGGATTCTTTGGAACAATAACGGTTGGGTTTTATTGGATTATAGCAAAGCTCACTGTGATTACCTGTCTAAAGTTCATTCAGTTACGTTTGTTTTTACAACGACTAGAAGCGTAATTAATTTTTAGGTTTAAAGCGTATTGTAATTATTTTTTCAATAAAATTTATTTTATTATTCACCCAAGAAAAACAGTTTTGAAATGAAAATACCACTGATCCGAAATGTTTCTTAATACACACATTTTGGTTGATTTTGGCCTGAAGCCAAAAAAAAAATGTTGCCGATACCTGGCTCAGCCACTATACAGTAGGTGCTGTCAAACCCAAGAATCCCACAATCCCTACAACTCCGTAGCCATGTTCCCGGCGAAACGCCATGGCTCTTTTTTTCCAGTCGGTGATGTCGATGCAACCCATTTTCAACTTTACAAACTAAAAATCACATTGATATCAAGACTTTGCTATGCATTCAAAATTCCTCTAATTTTTTCTTCTTCACATGTGTGAGGTGAGTAGCAGAAACTTACTGTTAAAGTGCAGGATCGCGGTAAATACTGATTTCGCAATATTTTGTTAACTTAACTAATTTAATTCGCTTAATATTTCTCAGATCAAAACTAGTTTTAATTTTATTCCACTTTATTATATTTCGAAGAAAGGAACTGCCCTTTTAGAAACACCATATCTATCGTGCACCCTAATTAGGTTACACTTGATTTTAGGAATTCGCACACTTAAAGAAAATACCTCCAAGAATAAAATTTAAAAAAAAAACTATGGAACTTATTATTACATTGCAGATATTTGATGAAATCCAATGAAATTTGGTAGGTGGTAGCACGATATCAATGCCATTAAATATTTCGAAAGGGTTCGATCTTGCAACAATATACAAATTATTGATGTTATATTCTCTAATATATAAAAGGAAATATGCCATCGGATGCTTAAATTCCGATTGAAAGGATTCTGAAAGTGTTAGGGTGTAAACAATGTATTCGATATGAAAATATTTTGTGCAAAAAAATTTGACTGATCAGAAAAAAACAGCATGCTTTCGGGAGGCAACAGGCTAAGTATGTAGAAACAGGCTCAGGTATACAGAGAACATACAAAGTACCGAATAGTGTCCTTTCAAGAATGTGGAAATGATTCAGACACATAGAGTATGTATCTCGATGTTCAGGCCATTGCTACAACTGCTTCTTAAAACAATTTACTAGCTGTAAATTCTAAAAGAAAAAGGCCTAGAGTGGCTTCGGAAATTGCAAGGGAATTTGTTGTAGCTACTGAATCTCGAATATCTCAATACGCTGAGAGTGAAAACTTCATCAAGAAGTCTTTATACAATGAAACCAATGCTTTGTCTCCTATGGTTCGAAAAACATCAGTGTAAAGTAATGTAAAGAGTATTGCGATTTTAATACTACTGACGAGAGCCAAATTCTTTTAGCTGATAAACCTAGGACTTCTTGGCAAATAAATTTTAGTCGCGTTACATTCAGTAGGCAGGCAAACCTCGCAAAGATATTGATACAAGGGTGGTAAACTCACCGTTAAACAGGGCATTCTAACGAGTGGCTAACCGAGCTGCTCATCGTTAGTATAGAATGGAGCATAGAATTTAGGAACTGTAACTGCTGATAGATACCAAGTTCTAAGAAATTCTTTAGCCTAGAGTGAAGCTTTCGAGACAATAATACATTACTGACCATTCAAAATGCAGCATCATCCAGAAAAAGATTTTTAAAAGCCGCGCTCACTAGTGGCCGAACGGTAAAATCGCTGAACACTGGTAGTCAGACTACGGTTCGAATTAAGGCGAATTGGCTGGGTGCATGAGGCGTTTTCGCGGTTTTCCTCACGTATAACGTGGATGAGAGCCAGTTTCCATTAGGAAATCTTCCACGAAGGCATCTCTCCCCTTTGGCAGATAGCCCTGGCGTCCTTTGCCATTACCAAATAAACCAAACCAGTTTCAAAAGCCATATTTAATGTACAAATAATCTAAAGTGTAACGGTAAATTGATTAAATGCGTTTGGCAGGCGGAACATGAAGAAGTCTGTAGTTTATATAAATAACAATGACTGCTGCTACAAGATTCGGCATTCAAAGGTAGATACGTTGCATGTGTGCTTATCATGTATCAGTCTGTGCCGTTTCCGCCCTTTGCCGAAGTTCATCTGGCATAGCCACGGATAGCGCATGTTGGCCCACTCGTTTGCTAGTCATCTATTAGACATGTTCGATGTATAATATATGGAAAGAGAAATGGAAAGGCCAAGGCAGCAACACGAGTGTTCTTCCCATTTTTAATTATATTTCACATGTTTTGATTTCGACTCAGAAATATTCTCTTGTAAAAATCATGAAGCAAGAAAAAACTCATTTCAAATTTCGTCTTAAAATCTGACTAAATCATACTTTAAAAATAATCTCGCTACCTTTTTAAAGCGATAGCATTTTTAAACTTTTTCTGTTTTAATATTCTGAAGATAAAATGATTTTCATTGTTAAAATAATGATTTATTCAAAACGGAAATCTCGTTTAACTTCCTCTTTTTAGGATTAAAATGAAAGAAAAAGAAAAATATGAAATATCTCTCACTTAATATTGTGAAACATTCTTGCAAACTGTCGAAAAAAATTTTTACAAGGACAATGTATAAGGAAAGGACTATTTTCATTTTTCTGCGCATTGGGGAAAGTATACCGTTCATGAAAAATATATTAAAAAGACCTGTGTACCACTTTAAGTTTAAGTATAACATCACGAAACGTTTTCAATATATATTTTCCAAAATTGCTTGAGTTCATTAAATATAACTACTCCTCCACTTACTATAATAAAAGCAATAAAAAGAATCTAAAAATTAAGATAGATAATTAGTTGGTAATTAAGAGTGTACTTAGAGTAGTTATAATAATTCAAGCTTAAAAAGAAAAGAAAGAACGAAAGAAAATGATGTGAAGTTCTAAGGTATTTCTCCCGCCTTCTTCGCATGCCTTCGTGGTGTAGTGGTCAGCACGCTCGGCGCGTATTCGAGAGGTCCGTGGTTCGAGTCCTGGCGAGGGCATTGCTCATTTTTCATCTCTCCTGCTTTTCAAAAAGTACCTAATGTCTCTACAGTGGCGCCCGAATTAAAAGGTGGTGGATGATGATTCTCCACCACCAGGATTTGGCTATTGGATCCCCTAATCCCCAGTCGCCCTTTAAAAGAGGTAGTATATAAGGTATTTCTCCCGCCTTCTTGGCATGCCTTTGCGGTGTAGTGGTTAGCACGCTCGGCGCGTATTCGAGAGGTCCGTGGTTCTAGTCCCGGGGAGGACATTGCTCATTTTTCATGTCTCCTGCTTCTAGATAATCTAATTTCTCGTGCCTCGTGTGCTTTGTCGCATTCAAATAGTCTAACCGTATAAGGTATTTCTCCCGCCTTCTTCGCACCCTTTGTGGTGTAGTGGTCAGCACGCTCGGCGCGTATTCGAGAGGTCCGTGGTTTGATTCCCGGCGAGGGCACTGCTCATTTTTCATCTCTCCTGCTTTCAAAAAAAGTGTCTCTACAAATTGAACTGACTGCCTTATATAACAAAATTAAGCAAAGAAAAACCTAGAAATAAACTAAAAACTTGAACAAAGAAATTTCTAGAAATAAACTAACTTCTTTTACCTATCGTATACTCCTTTTCCTAATCATGTAACCGAGAAAAAACAGAAACAGGAGCACAGAACAATATTACAGTTGTCATGTATTATTCATATATTTACATGCTATTTATATATTATTTCGTACGTTGTCGTAAGCAACTTGTCATACAAAATAAACTATTCGTTCTCTCAGCGTTATGCTTTGTTTGACTGTTTACTAATATGAATAATAGATAAAAAGCTAGAACTGATGGAACTGCATAAAAGCCTAATACTAAATATTGCAGGTATTTCAGAAATTAGGTACACATTCTATGTTGCTTGTTGCTACACATTGTAAGCGGATCTTTCGAAAATAAATCTCATACAGTATTTTTATATGCAATAAATGTAGATCGACAAATGTAACAAAGAAGTCGAACGAAACAAAAATTGCACCTAATTTTTACAAATTTGACAATTGCGTTTGAACTAGTTCATGAAGAACTTAACTCATCTACAATGCAGTTTAAATCTTCGCTTTTGAACGTAACACACCCAAAGAAACTACTGCGAATTCGGGTCATTCTTGTAACAGATTACTTGTTAGTTTCACGGTTACGCAACAGAATTGAAATAATATTAGCATGTATAACGCTATCCTCAACGAGGAAAAAATGTTACCGGGATAATTGCAGTTGAAAGAATAATCATCAAATGTCAATCACCCTACTAAGAAACACATTTGTTTATTTTCAAAAGAATCGAAAGAGAATTCAGACTTTACAACTTCAATGTAATTCATCGCATTATATGATAAATTTTTTAAAGGAAATGCTAGATTTGGCGTTAGAGCGACAAGTAACCACACCCGTTTCCTATCAATCAAATCCTAAATATGACACTCGGAAACAATGGATCGAGGGAGTTAAAAATCGCTTTCGAATTATGATGTGGGTGTCGGGTACAAGGTAAAAGTGAGAATACCTTTATTAATTTTAAATGTTTTCTTAGTCTACAATTGATTGTTAATTGGTTTTTCAACCCAATGCATTAAAATTCAATGCTCTAAACCTGAATTAAATATATTCTAATACGTATATGATTTATTTCGAAGGCAAAAGGAATAGATGACGCAGAAATGAAGAATATTAAAAATCTAGAGAAAGAAAAGAATAAATAGTAAAGGTGGGCACACTCAGATTTACTTAAAAGAAAAGAGAACGTGTTTAATATCAAGATATAATCATCATAAACTTAAATTACTTTTATGCATAAGACAGTATCAAGAAATTAGCTTTCGTTATTAAAAGATGAAACAATTAAAATATTCTAGTATTTAGAAACGATCCTAGTTCTCATTAAAAAAAAATTAAGGCATACCGCAAGCTAAAAAATGAAGACTAGATTAAGACATATCACAGGCTAAAAAAATGAAGGGTTTATCAAACTTCTTTGTAGTAAGAGGCCCTTTTTATTAGAAAATTATGAAGAGTTTACTCCAAAGGTATTTTTACTTTCTTAACGCAACAAAATGTTGTTTAAATAGTCTAAATTTTGCATGTCGTTTCAAATTTCTAAAAATAATTAAAATTCAGAAATTAGTTTTTCAAAATATGTTGTTAAATAACAACATATGGGATATAAAGCATTTCTCCTGCCTTCTTAGCATGCCTTCGTGGTGTAGTGGTCAGCACGCTCGACGAGCATTCGAGAGGTACGTGGTTCGAGTCCCGGAGAGGGCACTGCTCATTTTTCACGCTTCCTGCTTCGAAAAAAATACCTAATGACACTACAGTGGCGCCCGAACTGTAAAGTGGTGAATGATGATTTTCCAACACCAGAATTTGGCGATTGTTTCCCCCAGTCGCCCTTTAAAAGGGGGAGTATATAAGGTATTTCTCTCGCCTTCTTAGCATGCCTTCGTGGTCAGCACACTCGGCGCGTATTCGAAAAGTCCGTGGTTCGAGTTCCACCGAGGGCATTGTTCATTTTTCTCTCCTGCTTCGAAGTAACCTAATGTCTCTACAGGGAAATAAAACGTTGCTTTCTGATCATTTTTCTCAAACATTAACTAATCGCCTTTTAACTAGTACCAAGAATAAAGGCGTATTCTTGATAAGTAAGGAATCATCGTATTCCTCTATGCACGCCATCATGGTTAAGTGGTTAACACAGTCATCTAGTAAATGAAAGATCTGTGGTTAGAATCCTTTATTTTTCCTATTTTCTCGCATCAAAAACCTAATGGTCTCCGCGTATAAAGCTCACACTTCTGTCCGAAGAAACTCTGGCTTTTATAAATAAACTTCAATCGAAGAATCTCTGGAATCGAAGAATTCTCTGGAATCGAACGAATCTCTTCAATCAGAGGAAACCGAAGAATCTCTGGTTTTAAAACTTTTTAGTCATTTCTTGTTTAATCGACATGCCAAAGCAGGCAAGGGCTGTTTGCTTCAATCACTAGCTTCAAGAAAGCATTTCAAACGCTTCTGTGTTTATCTCTTTGTAGTAGAAAAACATTTCTCCTCCTCTGGAGTCAATGTAATACTTTAACAGATTTCAGAAAGCAGACATTAAATGAAATTTCGAAATGCTCCAAAATTAGGTATCGAGGAAAGCAATTTTTTTTAATCCGATAACAATATATCTTACGCTTCATTTGATTTTTCGGATCAACATATTGAGTGTTTTTTAGATATTTATTGTTGTTAGTCAGTTATTTAACATACATGCTCTGTTTCGTCAGTCAAGAACGCTTTAGGAAATTATAATTGAAAATCTGATTCAGTTAAAATTATGTAAACCAACAAGAAACTCTACTGAATGTGCATCACATTTTTGAGACCTATTTATTCGAGAGCAACTCGGCAACCATAAATTCTCCTTTAAATAGTAAAAAGAGTTATGACAAAAGAAATTATTATGTTAATTATATCAACTAAGCGGAATAACACGAGTTCTTTGAGCCTTATTGAGATAAAAACTCAAATTTCACCGAAATAATCAATATTCTCCTTCTAATCAAAGTGGAAAATAACGATCAGTTTCTGCCATTCTCATAATTATTACAGTAGAAGTAATGGTTTTGCTGCCTATTATTTGTTGACTTCTTTTTCTTGAACTATTTAACAAAATAAAGGCATGCGCAGATTATTTATCAGGAAGTGATAAGTCACTTTTCCCTGTCAGGAAAAATTTCCTGATAAGACTGACCCACATTTACATCCCATCACTCAGAAAGCAATGTAAATTGTATTCCATCTGCTTGTTTAGTTTTAGGTATCCATACTGAAATAACTACAATTAAATGATTTACTCATAAAGGAAGGGATCGAAATCTAGATCTATAACTACAAGATTTCCACCCCGTTACCAAAAATAGAATTTTTTTGTTTTATTTTTTACTTCAGTGACAAATTTTTGTTGTATTAATTATGTAGAATATTATTATCTGGATTATTCATCTGGTTAAGACTACTGAATACTGGAAAATTGATACATGTTCTGCGTCTAACGAGCGGGATGGCCACATGGTTGGTTTTCGTGGTTTTCCACATATGTAATGTGATTATGAGCCATTTTTTCCTTAGAAAGTCCTTCACGAAACTATGCCTTTCTTTAGGCCCTTTTCTGTGCTTTGCCGTATTTCAGCAGTCCATTAATCACCAAGATTAACTGGTAATAATTAAGAAACTATAAAGCATAGTCGTAAAACTAAAAGAGTACAAGAATATCAAATAAATATTTCTAAAAGAAAATTATGTGAAATATTTTCATAAAAATTAACACGGACTACGTTACAAAGATTCAAAAAGTGAAAGCACCATGCCTTATAAGAAGAAAGATGCAAAAGAAGGCACGTAGTAGTTATGCTTGTCAGGATAGAAGAAAGAAAATAACTCTTTCAACACTTCATGGTCAGCACGCTCGGCGCTTATTCGAGAGGTCCGAGGGTCGAGTCCCAGTGAGGGCTCTGCTTATTTTTCATGCCTCCTGTTTCGAAATAACCGAATATCTCTACAGTGGCGCCAGACGAAAAGTTGGTGGATGATGATTCTCCACCACCAGGATTTAGCAATTGAGTCCCCTAATACCCAGTCGCCCTTTAAAAGAAAAGTATATAAGTTACTTCTCCCGCCTTCTTAGCATGCCTTCGTGGTGTAACGGTCAGCACACTCGGCGCGTATTCGAGAGGTCCGAGGTTCGAGTCCCGCAGAGGGCATTGCCTATTTTTCATGTCTCCTGCTTCGAAATAACCTAATGTCTCTACAGTGTTACTTATGGAGATAAAATTTAAATAAGAAATGTATTAAAGTTAATAAATTATTTTAATATATCATTTACCTTCTGCAGGAATTTGTCTTTATTTAAATTATTTACCTCCTGCAAAAGTAGAATATTAATAAAAAAATCACTTTGAAACTTATATTAATAGATTGTAGGGTTATGACTATTTTAATTAACCAGTTATTATGGTTTAGACCTTTACTGTAACTTCTCCTTTTCCGTTTCCTCACTAAAAGTTTAATTGAGTTACAGTGTGCTTAAGCTAAGGTTTTACTATTGTAAGACACAGCGTGTTTCTGCTCCTTGAGATCACGTTACTAGATTTCGCCAACTTTGATAAGACTGATTCTTCGGCTTGGCGTCATTGTTGCTACGCTGGTGAGAAATTCTGAGAATTTAAGGTAAATTTAGTAGTCCTTTGACTATTATGTTAATTTTTGCATTTGACTTTCATTTTAAATTACATCGCCACAAGTGGTGGTTGATCCTGTTAGCACTAAAAGTGCGTTTGTGTTAAAGTTCTGATTTAATAAAAAGGTTATTTTAACCTTCTCGATTCTCTATTGTTAACTTCAGACACAGCGATAATTCTATCCAAGTCTGTTAGGAGTTTGATTCTAGTTTATGCTACCAGTGAAGGTCAAACTATAAAACAAAGCACTAAAAATAACCGTCTGAATGCAATCATTAAAGTTTTAGTCGGTCAGTCGTTTTTCTTCGATTTTTATCAATATTACTAGCAACCAAGATTTTAATATGTTTACAGATTCATTAAAAGTGCAATTAATCTTAATGCGTAAGATTAAAAATACAAAACATTGAGCTAGATTGCTTAGGGTGAAGGTGTGCATACATATGAAACGAGCTCATAAGCTGAAACTTCATCTGCAACAAAGTGTTTGAATATAAAATAACAAAGTAAGCATGATGAATTCTCATATCTGAATGTGTACGTTGTATATCTCTTGAAGCTGTACTGAAACCACACAAATCATTAACTAATATATAATTAACTAGTATTTTTAATAATCCTGTTTTATACTGCTGTATAAAACAGGATTAAAAACCTACAAACCATTATGTGGAATCAGCCGTCAGACTTTACATCATTAGTATCGTTGTATTCATTACACAGAACTCGAGAAGATTAAATTTGAAATATGTTATAGATTGGAATGCGATTTTTAAATATCAAATGCTTTCAAAATCTTTCATAATTGAACATATTGATGAAATAAAAGGATGTGACATTATACTGAAAACGAATTTCTCTGAAGAAGTTATAAATGCCATTTTCAAGAAAATGATTTTAAAGTATTTAGTTAAAAATTTGTTCAAAAAATCTAATTTCCTTATTTTTAATTTTTAGGGTAATTTTTATTCCTATTTTTAATCAAGGGCATTAGGCTTTTGACGCGTCCTTTTTTTCACATTTTTTTTATTTGTCCTCGTTCCATCTTTAACATATTTTATTACAAAGTTATCATTCGATCCTTAATGTACTTTTATATACATTTTTATGAGAAATTTACAACTTGTCTTCTTTCAATCTTTAATATTTTTATTAGAAAAATTAACCTCGTCCTTTTATATATTTTTGATAAGAAAAGTTCGAAATTCTATCATTTATTCTCATAATATTTATTAAAAAATGTTAAAAAGAATTGAAAGTTGAGGCGGTTAAGTGGTTGAAAATTCTTAAAACGATTAAAATTTGTCTTTTATTTTTTATATTTATTATATGCAAGCTTATTAAAAAATTATTTTTTATGTCCTAACACCATATTTCCTACTGAAATATATTAACTACTGAAAATAGTTATTAAATATTAGAAATCGAAAGTTAAGCCAAGTCAAACCAATAAAGGTCAACTCATACAAACCATCTTAATTGAGGAAGGTGTCTTAATTGATGACTTTTTAAGTATTCACTGGGTCAGAAACTGAATTTTCGAGGAGCAGATAAAACGAGAAAAAGGTTAGGTTATTTAATTATGGCAAAGCACACGAGGGCTATATGCCTAAAGGGAGGGATGCCTTCGTGGAGGACTTTCTAAGGGGAACTGGCTCGTATACACGTTACACATGGGGAAAACCGCGAAAACGCCCATGCGGCCAGCCCGTTCACGGGATTCAAACCTCGGACCGAACTACCACTGTTCAGCGTCTTTACCGCTCGGCCGCTGGTGGGCCCCGAGAAAAAGGAAATAGGTGGAAGAAAGCGGCGGGCGATATCGGCACTGTTTTGAACTGACGATGAATCAGGAAAGGACGAAACAAAACTGAGCAGCATAAGATGAGAATGATTTTCAGAACATCACCGTAAAGGAACAGGGTTACCTTATATTTGGGCCAATACGTTATTACTTCTTTGTTCAATAAAGTTCTTTGTATAAAATGCAAAACATGATGTTTTTTGGTGATGATGTAATTAAAATAAAGGGAACATTTTTCATGTTAAAAAGAAATAGTGTTTAGTTTGTGTTTAAAAAGTTTTTACTTTTCCTTTTACAAGGAAATTTTTATGTTTAACAGGGAAAAGGTAAACTGTAAGGTTATTTGTCTTTAGGTGGAATTTTATTGTATATTAAATTGATCACAATCTGAAGAAAGATATAAACTACAAATTAATTTTATTATGATTCTAAAATTTAGTCTAATGTTATTACTGAACTTATGTATTGAACACATTTGTGGTTAAGAAAAATTAATCCCTTTGTACTGAAATTTTTCATGTAAATATATTTCTACCTATTACGCAAATTATAAAATATTTAGCAATGAATGGATGAAAAGCTGGAGCTCCAGCTCATCGGAACTGTACATCTTGAAGGTGTATTTATACAGCAAAACTTTCTTTAAATTTCGCTTGCTCTACCCATCTCGATTGTAACAATACCTCTGCAACGAGTTCATGCTCTTTCCCAATGTATGGCACAATTTAAAAGAGGCGAGCCATTAGAAAGAAATGTTTTATATGTTTTTTCGCCCTACGTAACTTTTCGGCCAGTTGTCCTTCTCCCTTCTCTACGAAGGAGTGCCTTTTCCCCAGTTTGCCCACTGTCCTCTTAATCTCAGCGTCATGTTTCAAATGCGGAAATACCTAATTTTCCTCATTCAGCTATTATTAAAAAAAAAGTTTGTAAAATTAAAAAAAAAACTCCCCTCCTTTTTTTTTAGCCCAAAGGGCGTTAGCCCAGAAGGGTTGCTAATTTCGTTTTGACATTTTGTGGCGTTTCACAAAAGACGGCGTTTCAGTTTTCAAATTGTTGCCACCAAATATTATCGCCCTGTATTATATTTAAAAAAATTAATAATGAAGAATCTGCTTAAATGTATGTTTGTTTCTCACATTGAGATAAAAAAGCTGTACCCAGAGCCGTCAAATTTTGAATAATGTACGTCCCCACCCGATATATGGGCATGTGGAAGTCCAAATTTGGAATTTGTTTTATTATCTGTTTCATATTTTGTAAAGCATTTATGAGTTTTTTAATAAGAAACTCAACAATTTCAAAGCGAACAATGGCAACACTGTACGAAAAAAAAAATTCTCTCCAGCGCGCGAGACTGTGTATCGGAAATTCTAAAGATATGCTCTTTTTAAATTATTTTGTGATATTGCTGTTAAATGAATGTTATGGTTTAAGTGCTAAAAACATGGTATTTAATAAATAAAGGTAACACGCAAAATGTTAAAAAAGGCTCCTTTCAACGATTGATTTCGTTTTGACATTTTGTGGCGTTTCACTACAGACGGTGTATCAGTTTTCAAATTGTTGCCAACAAATATTATCGCCGTGTATTATATTTAATAATGAAGAATCTGCATAAATGTATGCGTTAGTTTCTCGCATTGTGATAAAACAACGGTACCTAGAACCATCAAATTTTGAATAACGTAATCCTTCTGCGAATATGGGCATCTGGAAGCCCAAATTTTAAATTCAGAATTTGTTTTATTATCGATTTCATATTTTGTAAAACTTTAACGAAGTTTTGATTAACAAACTCGAGGATTTCAAAGCGAGCAATGGCAACGTTATACAGAAAAAACATTTTTATCTCCATCGAGCGAGATGTACATCGGAAATTCTGCTCATTTTAGAATTATTTTGCGATATTACTCTTGAACTGAATTTTATGGTTTAAGTGCGAAGAACATGGTATTTACTAAATAAAGGTAACAGACAAACGCCATATTTGGACGTAATTTAAAGTCTGAAACCTTTCAGATTTTTTTCCCCTCCTCGTATTTCTCCCTTTTTCCACAGAGTGTTTCAGAAAAATCGTACTGATAAAAAATTATTGTTAGATATAGCGCAAGCGATTATTCCAAAATTTAGCTTTTTTCTTTGGAAAAAAAATTGGGCTCACTCATTAAATGACGGAGACAGAAATAATAATTACATTAGAAGTTGGAATTCCAAGCTGCCGGCCCCCATTTAAACGGATTTTCGTTGATTCAACTTCGAATGCAAGACCTAGCAGAAAATTAATCAGTCATACTAATGCTAAGTTGCGGCAGTAAAACTTGAGCATCCCAGTTAAAATGCAGGTAATTAAAAGAAAAATTATTAAGAAATGAAATTTTATTAAGAAATTATATCGATGCTGAGAGCTACTACATTCATTTAGAAGCCTATGTGTTGATATGTTAATTAAAGTAATTTCTTTAATTTCAAGTCATACCTTTGCGTTTGCATTTTTCAAACTTTGCTTTATTTTGCGTAAGGTATTATAGCTGAGAAATGCTTCTTTTCACATAAATATTTTAACGCTTTTGACATAACAATTTTAATCTTAATTTAGAGATTTATTTATTTACGTAGTATATGCAATTTTAGATGCTATGCAATAATAAAAAAACAAGCTGATTCCTTATGATAATAGTTAAATAAGTGTAGCAGCATCATTAGTTTCACAAATTTAACTCCCACACACCTAAAATAATGCTTATTTCCATGCAATGAGATATTATTTTTTTACTCGCAGCATCTTTTTTTTTTAACATCAAACGGGGTTAATGCAGAGTAACATTTCGGGAATAGGTATTTTAAACACTTATTAAGGTGCTAATGAATCATTTGATTAATAATAAAATGTAATATATTTTGAATGTTGCAATTTAGTCACTCAATGTAAAGAAAATCTTATTTACTTGACGAATGCTATGATTTTGTTTAAAACTCTTGATAATGAATTAAGACGCTAAGAAATGTCTTTTCATCTGTTTGAGTTTAGAGCAATAATATCTTAAAATTCCTTGTTTTAGGAAAATTTGCATAGATTCATGCAAAGTGACTGCTTAAAGAAAAGACTCGCTACTCGAAATTCCATTAAATAACGCCAGTTTCCTGTAAAAAGCATTTCATGATGAAAACCTCCTACTAGGCTGAGAGCTATCGTGTCTCAGCAGTTGCACCATACGAACAACACATACATAACCATGCACCATACGAACAACACATGTGCACCAAAAGTGAATGTGCACAAAAATTTTATTTATGTATTATTTATTATTTTAATGACATTCTACTGTATTTATTTTAAGTTATATTAAATTTTATTCCGCTATATTGTTATGCTTTGCTACATTGTTATGCATTATTATGTTACGCTTTTCTGCTATGCCATAATGTTGTACTGTACTATTATGTACTCTATATAAAATTTTGTATTCATCATGTATAAATAAAGGCCCGAAAAGGCCGCTCATGTCCCCTATGGGGATGTGGTTCTCTAGAGGGTTAGTACACGGAGGTAATACGATTTTTGCCAATGGCTTTGATATGGTGCCCCCTGTACTTGTTCCTGTCCTGTCTCAGCAGTTAATCCACGTTCTTCAAAGGCCTAACCAAACAGCCTAATAAAAGTCAGGATAATTTTATTAAAATTCAGTTTTGAATTAAATATTAAATCAAATCAGCATGCGTTTTCTCAGTAACTATGGTATTATTCCTTTATGCCTGAAATACGTTGATCAAAATTTTGTCAGTTCAGGCTAAGAAATATCTCCAACAAAAGTCGCCGGAACTTCGATCGTGTACTACAAGTAGGTCATTGAGAGGTTTTGGTATCTCACGTAAAAATATTTTCTTTTACAGTTAATATTAAAAACCAATAAAATAAAAACATGGTTGTATAATAAATCAAAATCATAATCTGCACGTAAGATGAGGAACAACTAACAATAAGTTACCTTAAAACTGAAAACTATTCAGCTGCATCCGGAATTATCCAAAACTAATTTAAAGCCATTCATTTAGCTTTAGCATGGAAAGTTTATCAAAATTAGGAGTGGTTTGTGTGTGAGAATACCGCTTAAATTGCGTAAATTTAAATTTTTCCCTCAATAGATAATTACGTCTTTGTCATTTTCAAAATCGTCCATCATTTCAATAAAATATATAAAGTAGGAGTTGTCAGAGAGGGTTCTCGCAGAACCCGATTCGTCTGTATCAAAGTAGTACCCGGACAGAAATAAGCACCAGAGCCGTTGATAGATTCAGATGGCGGATTCTAAGTTCACGCAGCTAGTTACGCCCTCACTAGTGCACGCCGTGCAGGGTGAGTGCAATGGTGCTGGGTTCGGGTAGTTAAGGATATTATCAAAGACGAACTGCATGAGCCGTTGGACACAGATTCAAGACGCGAATAAGGCAACTGTAGCATTTTTTGAGAAGGATGGCTGTTGTGTAGCGAAATTCATTCATTCATTCATTCATTTATATTCTAAATTATGCTACACGATGTGTGTATTTTATTTAATTTCTGTGGTAATTTGGTTTACCTTATTTAGGGTTTTGTTCTTAAGATTCAAAGTTCGTACTTCCGTTTTCGAAACGCGATTGGCAGCAGACAATGGGAATGGGGTGTGTTTTTCATGTTATAATCTGGATTGATTTTAAAATACTTTATTTAAGTTTATATAATTATAATTATACTACAAGAAACAGAAAGATCTGTACTTTAATTTAAAATTACTTTCAAGTTGATAACTAATTTAAAATTACTTTCAAATTGATAACTAATTTAAAATTACTTTCAAGTTGATAACTAATTTAAAATTACTTTTAAGTTGGTAACTTAATTAGTTTGTGAAATATGCTAATTTAGTTAACAAAATTTTGTAGCTTTCGTAGGATTTAGTGTGATTGCTATCTTGTTACTATTAAGCTGCTTTGGGGTGATTTATGACGATTTATGAGGAAAGTCACCTTGTGTTTCCAGTAGAGTTCTAGGTTTACTGTTAACACCTATTTTTATTTGGCGAATTTCTGGCGGTGTTTCTGGCGAGATTAAGGAAAGGTGTTGAATTAAGGCTTTGAAAAGTAAGAATTTTTATACTGTTTTCTTCGGGACTTTTTATCAGAAATTGTCACCATTTTGAGTGAGTTTTGGTGCCGTTGGTAAACGTTTGTAACAGAAACCAGTACACGAGATTTTTCGCTCTCTTTTCCTCCGGTTTTGGACATGCTGAATCTAACGTTTGTAACAAAAAGGCCAGTGCACGCGATTTTCGCTCTCTTTTCCTCAGGTTTTGGACGTGTTGAATGCTTTTGGACGTAGGACGATGGGCCATTACTTGCTCCCTCTGGCTTCAGCATAAAAATGCTGATTAAAATATCTGCCCAGTCCTCCGGGGTTAATTCGTTCAACATTTAACATTGTGTCCGGTTTTGCTGTAGCTCCTTCTCCATGCCGTTCGGTTATTTTCAGGAAGAAAGCCTGCGGTCTAGTTTGTCTTGGAATGTGTCCGGTACAGCTAAATTTTCCGGTTTTCCTGAATGATGGAATGGAGATGGTCACCGTCCAGTCTAAAGACTTTTGGGGGGCTACTACACCGAACCATTGTGTTTATTTTCTATTCTACCAGTGAACCTGCGGTCCAGTTCATCTGAGTAGTGTGTCCCACTGTTGAATTTTCCGGTGTGAACTCTGGAGTGATGAGTGTAATTTTTCTAAACATCTGTGCGTTACAAGTCCTACGGGTTTTGGGTGGAAGTTTCATCGAAGTCCAGAAGGAAGCAGCAAGTTAAAGGTAACGAATTTTGGATGAAAGCTTGATAGGACTTTAAGGAAATGATTGTTGAGAAATTGTTAAATAACTAGTTTAAAAAATGCCTTGATACAATCCTAATTGATTTTTTTAAGTTAATGTGTTAAAATACTTGGTACAAATTCGTTAATTGTCTTCTTGTATTTCAATAATATCATGTCCGGTTAAATCTAATAGCAATATGCTATGAATTATGATTTTGAATAAAAACAATCTATGCCTTGATATGCTAATTGTACAATATTTTTTTTAACTCCCGGGAGCCTTAAATTCTAATTTCCAATATTTTAAATTAATTTTAATAGTAAAATAAAAGTCTGTTTCATTTATAAATTTAGTATGCTGTGTTATTTTATTTACTGGTAAACTATACATGACGCCAACACCAGTATTCATTGGATTGTTCGCGTCTTTAAATAATTAATCACAACGCACTTAACTTGTTTATTTTAATGTACTAACCACTATAAGCTCTAGTTTATATTTGGTGTTTTTCTAAGGCACTAATATAATAGGACACTTAAAATTTGCCAATCCGAGAAGCATTCGAGAAGTTAATGTCGAGGAAAGAAAGATACTAGATATTAGGCTTCCACCTCTTTCCGTACTGTAGCTCAAAAATGAGATTAACATTAGCTGTCCTGTGTTTTCTCTAAGTTAAATAATTCTATCTAAAACAGACCACTCAGTTATATCTTGCATTGTGTAGAAAAAAAAGCGCACTTGACTGAATATATTTTCTCAATTTTCATTCTTCTTCTTATATTTTAGCATTTAAGCAATTACAAAAAAGCACAGAAGGTTTCTCGGGCTAACTTGTAATGACTTTATGTAAATTAACCAATTATTATGATCTGAACCTTTACTATAACTTCTCCTTTCCGCAGTCCTCACGAGAATACAAATTAGTTGTGTGAGTATTTAAGCCCAGGGTTTGAATGTTTTAGAGTTTCTGTCAGTCTCACTTGTAATTTACATCCTATCGCTAGCTCTGCCAAAGTTTTAACCATTTTGCTAGCTGACTTTAGAGCACGCTGTTAAATATCCGAGCCAGCTCAAGTAGATTATTTTGCGTAGTTTCCGACTATGTTACTAGGTTACCTTAGGACTTTGTCATCCTAATTCAGAGTGGAACGATAGCTCCTTTGTCAGTCTTGTAGAATTTGAAGGATACTAATTTAAGCTTCTACACAGTTAAAACCCTACAGACTGCCCCACCAAGAAAACCGAGTAGTTGAGATAGCTGAAAACTGGTAGTTTGACCTGTGTCCGAACCTAGGTGAATAGGCCAGCTGCATGGTTAGTTTCAGTGATTTTTCCCATGTGTAATGTGAATAAGACCCAATTTCCTCTAGAAACTCTTCCACGAAAGCTTCTTATCCCTTAAGCAGATAAGCATGAATTCTTCCTTGTAGCCAGGTCGTTCATTTATCAGGAGTAGGAACAGTACTGCGATTTAGCTATTTTAGGGCTCAGTAGTCTAATGAATTGTCTTTATATATCACACAGCTGTTCGTAAGGTGTTTCAACAAAATGAGCGGAAACAATGAAAATAAAATAGAAATTCAAAATAGATGTTCAAAGTGACCTCCAAGGATGCCGTTGCATAAGTTCGCAAAAGACTGGCGCACCCTCTTGTTGACGCCTGATGTAGCTTTTACCATGCCCGCTGCAACACGATTCTCGAGACAATATCTTTTTCAGAGTTCACAGGTGTCTTGTACACCAATGATTTTATGTGCTCCCAGCTTATTTATTACATAAGTAATAGAGTAAGGGATAAATATCATTCAGAAAATGTCAAACCGCAGTGATAAAATGAGCTTGGGCTCCATTATGTATAATCCACATGTCCCTCTGTGTAATGATCGGAACAGCCTGCAGCAAACAGGGACACTTATTCCAGGAAGACACAGTACGCCGTGCTGTTGTTTCGTTCGAGCAACAGATAAGAATGCCCAGGTTTAATCCCCCAAAGATACCTGTCCTTAGAAACACGGTAAATCTGTGTAGGTGTTTGCGAAGTCTAGTGACGTGGATATTGTTTTCAACCTAGATGTGTTCGTTGCGAATGTTGAAAATACCTTCTGGGGTAAATGAGGTCTCATCACTGAATATTACTTACCAGAAAGCTGCAAATTATTAGTTGTTATCTGGAACATCCACCTAATAAAATTTAACCGTCTGGGATAGTAATCTGCGTTTAAAGATTGGATATTCTTCACGTGGAAAAGGTGCATACATGCCTCAAGAACACCATTACAGCGTATTGTAAGAATAGTATCGAATGCCACCGCTCGCCTACTTGTAGATGGAGGTGCTACAAATCTCTCTACGACATGCTGTTCCATTTCTGGATTTCGCAGAGTTTGCTTACATCTCCTATCTCCCTTTGAGATAGTAAACGTGTCTGTTTCCCGCAGTCTCTGCCATTGCTTGCGAAAGTGTAATTGTATGGAGTGCTATGCAACCCTCGAACTTTGGACCACCTCCTGGGATATTTTCCCTCAAAACTGGAACAGAAGTTTAACAGTTAAGAAGGCTCGCCGTTACCTAATGCACCTATAAGAATGCACAGGTGCCGGTCTTGCTTCAACTTGTACATGTATCATCTGGTAGATACAGCGAATTATTAATATTTTTCGTAAGACCCATGTGTTTACTGGGACTGTAGCTGATAAAGGAATTCCATTACGTTTTTCATCCAGGACAGATTTTCGACATAGATGAAATTCTGTAAAAAAAATCTGAAACATCGGCACGAAATGGAGCTCCATTTCTATATGCTAACTGTAGACGTTGAAAACTTTGTTAATGACTTAGCCCAACATCAAAATCATGGAAAATCATAGCACGGTAATGCTTTCGCGTAAGTTCCCTTTTCCTTGTTTTCAAAAGTTACTTTAGGATAAATAAATTGCAATTATTGCCGAAACTTATAATCTGCGATATAAAAAAGATCAAATTTACAAATCTATCAAATAATTGCTATTTAGCGCGTACTGGCTGCCGCTGTCTCTAAAATTTCAGGGTTACCTACACAGGATTCTAAAGTAATTAAACTACATCTGAATATCACTAACACATTTTTACGTTTAAAAATTTATTAACGATTTGTGTGAAACTTTTTGTCATACTAAAAGTAACAAAGTTACAAATTAAGGAATGTAACTAATAATTCGTAAAAGAGTGTGAGAAAAGATAATGAGTAAGATTAAAGGAGGTAAGTACATCTCGAATTATTCTAACTTATTTTTTAACTGGCCTCTTATGAAAAGCCGAAAAAGATGACGAAAATCCCAAATTTTGAAATCAAATACCTTCTTTAATTTTTATTGCACGGAAGTCGAATTTTTTATTTTTTTATTTATTTATTTATTTATTTGTAATAAATATAAACTTTTACTAAATGCAACTACATCAACTGCGGCCCCTTGTAAAAAGATAAGATTTCATAATTTTTACAAAATTGATTTTTTGAGTTTGAATTTGTCGAAACATAAATATCTGCACCTCTTGAAACATTTTTATAACTGGAAGTTTAGTCTACGACCATCGATTGTGAAAATAGAAGCTGTATAAGGACTTTTATGAATACAGTGTGTGCTTAAGTATATTGTTTACAGAGGACAAAGAAAGATACTTTTTTTTCTCAAATCTTTACGTAATACATTAATTAACAGTTAGAGAATTTAAAACTGGTATGACTGTATATCTTAGCAAGAATCTGAGCAAGAACTCCTTGACACTTCTGCAGTGATTCTGATTTCTAATAGAAAAGAAAAATTATTAAATCGCTCCTCCTCTGCACTCGGGGTGAATTTCAACCCTGTAATTATGAGAAATACCCGATAATTACATGCAGTGCATATTCTCAGTTTTATGTAATTTATATGCATACATTTTCTGAAAGGTACGCATGCGACGTTTTTTGCTAGTTTGTAAATGTGAAGGGATAGAAATTTATTTTCACGGAATTTTTTTTAATTAGCTGCTTAATCCTAGTTTTAAAAATACATTATCATGTCAAATATTTTTTCACAGAAGACGTTATCTGTCATTTCTATTACAAGCCAGCACATTCAGTTATTGCCAATAGGTATTTCGTTTTTCAAGATACAAGCAGTCCTTTACTCGAAATCAACGCTAGAAAGTGATGAATTGCTAATTAACTTCATTTGTTAATTATTAACATATACGTTTTAATAGCGAGGAATATTAAACGAAAAGAAAATTTCACACTTTGTAGTAAAACTATAACGCACGGAATGCAGGACTATAATGCACGGAGCTCTGTGCAGGTATATTTCGGCAAAATCTAAATTAAATACTTATATTCCTGTGGTCTTGCATTTAAATGAGCATACCTAACAGTTCTATATCTCCTGTTCTACTACTACCATTAACAAAATTCAACTTTCGTTTTTCATGCTTCCAAAGCACGACTTAGGATATGTATTAGATTTACATATAGCATTGTTCTAATATAGGTATTTTGACACAAAATCGGACTTTTTCTGAAATGACACGCCAGTTTTTTCCATATTTCGATTCTATTGCTCAAATTATGCCAAACTGCCAAATTTTGTAAATCGCGCGAGTAGTTTTTGAAAAACTAGCCCTCAAAATTTTAGCTGATGAATGTTAGATGAATTTGGTATATATTTATTAATTCCTCTTTTTTATTAAAGTTATTTGATTCTTCCTTTCACATTTCGAAATTTAGGTTCATTCCAAATCAAATTCGCCCATCTTTTGTAATTTTTTAAAATTTGCATTTTTAAATCATTTTTATAAATTTTTGGAAAAAATTTTGAATTATAATATTAATTTACCATCATCTTAAAGTAGATGTATTTCTAAACATACCTGCAAAAAATTAGGGTTTTTTTATTCAAAATTTCCAAAGTTATACGTGAATTTATACATTTGCACGTTTTGAAATTGGACATATTCGTTCAAAGCGATAACATCAAATGGGGTTTAAGCACTTTGTTAAAATTATTTAAAAGTAGGAACGATGTGACATTTTTTCGTTCATGCACAATGTAAAAAGGGAAAGGAAAATAGGTTGCTATATATTACGAAGTTCGCCAAGTGAATTATTCTTGACGCCAACTGAAAAAAATGCGCCAAGATAAATTTTTGAATCTCTCCGTAAATTTCACACCAAATTTTTATCAAATTTAATATTTAGGCATAATTTGAGTCGTAGAATCGAAATATGGAAAAAAAATTATCATGTTATTTCAGAAAAAGTCTGATTTGGGATCAAAATACCTATATTAGAACAATGCTATATATAAATCCAATACATATCCTAAGTCACGCTTTTGAGACATGAAAAACACAGTTTAAATTTCGTCAATCGGCCCAGTAGAACGGAAGCTGTAAAATTGTCCCCCCCCTTTTTTTTTGCACAGTGTACATCGTTGTATAATTGCTTTTATTTATCTGATTATGGGAAAGCCCACGACGTCTATCTGCTAAGGGGCATGCCGTCGTGGAGAACATTCTAAGGGAACTAGTTCCTATACACGTTACACATGGATAAAGGATGGAGAGATGTCCAGGCTACATATGGGAAAAGCCGCGTAAACGCCTATGGAATCAGCTCGTTCGCCGAGATTCGAACCCCGGTCGAGCTACCAGTATTGAGGAGTGTAACTGTTCTATAATTACTTGTTTCAGTAACTGCATTCGGCGATGCTATCTATAAATTAGCAAGCTGAGTTTTAAAAAATTCAGTACTTTTATTTACTACAATTTGGGAAAAAATGCATCATTAAAATCCATTCACACAATTTAGCACTGATTATAATTATTGTCAAGATCTAGCCTCCGATTAGCACCAAACTATTTGACTCTGTCTTTTTATTTAAATCACTATGATACAAGTTTGTTATTTTTGCGGTGTGCTTGAAGAAAGATCATTTTTCAAGCATATATTGAAGCAAAAAAATATTTCCTTTCAAAACTCTTTCTAAAATGTTTTAAACATTTTTATCCTGCCCACCTAGCCCTTAATTCAAGACAGACGTAGACAAGGACACCATAGGCGAACAGACATTGCCGTATCATATTACACATGCAAATACACGTGTCGAATTTACAATTTAGGTCTCTTTCCGTTTTAAAACATATATCACGTTCTAATACAAAATGAATCAAACATGCAGACAGACTTCCTCAATACATCTTGCTTTAATATGACAAATGTTTGGAGGTCTTGTATTAATGTTTGCCAAGAACCGCCAAAGTAGAATTCCTCGTATTTTCTTCTTTAGCTTCATTTACAACGATGACGATCAAGAATCTGAAAGAAAACAATATATTAGAGAGTTAGAGGTGGTTCTCATTTGGCTTGCAACGTGACGTGGACCATAAAGTATCTACAGAGAAAGCGTCATTGTGACAATCTGAGATATGTCTGAAAGTGTCAGGTATGATAGAATGTAAAATTGGAGATTATGTGCCTTACTTTACCTTCAAGAGTAATGTACACTAAAAAAATTACGTCTAACGGCTTACTGATATTTCTTCACGTAACTTCTGACGCTCTTTCTCTTTCCTAAAAGTTGCAAGTAAAGGATTAGTACATGTGGATGCACTTTTTTTCTTGTTTGTTCTTTCTTGAACTAGATAAGTATGTACGGTGTCTGGGGTCAGGAAGCATCTAACTGGAAATTAACAAATAGAAAAACTGGTATTTTACTTATTTCTCCGAAAGGATTCGGGAAAATTAATAGAGAAATATTTCATAAAGAATAATCAATTAAAAAGTCTTTTAAAATGAATAGTAGGCACCTAAGATTCCCACGCGCACAGATGCAGAGAGATCCTCTAGATTTGTGCAAATGATGTAGAAATAAGAAAACTTCAATATCAAGTGAATGATTAACATCTATCGGGACTTTTATTTCAACAAAGCTTGCAACGCCCGAAAAATTATTACATAAGAAATAGTTTCTGATGCTATTTCAATTAATGTGTTCGGGCCGTAAGACGAAG
Organism: Stegodyphus mimosarum; assembly: GCA_000611955.2. Taxonomy (NCBI): domain Eukaryota; kingdom Metazoa; phylum Arthropoda; class Arachnida; order Araneae; family Eresidae; genus Stegodyphus; species Stegodyphus mimosarum. The sequence goes on from KK113744.1 coordinate 422,831, forward strand.
CACAAAAGGCCTGATTTACCTCAGTTTTTTTTTTCTATTTTTGAACTAGCCCGCTTCAAGGAAAAAAATTCAAAAGTCAATGTATCCTCTTTTTCGTACTCACCAGCCTATATTACGTGATTAAGTCCAAAATGCTTAGGTTGTATTTTCAATTGTACCGCTGTTTCTTTTGCTATATTTATTTCACTTTAAGAATCTCTTTTCTCTCAAACTTCTTTGAAAAACCGGAATATTTCATCTAGTGCAACATCGAATACAGAAAGAATCTGAAAGTTTTCTTAAAATGTTTGTACAAAATGAAAATGAGTACATCACTTCATTTTAATGCAGTATGACGAATAATCTAACAAAGTTTGATTTGACTGCATCTTCTTATTTATACTTAGAGTGCCGTCAAACTGGGATAGTGGTTAGAGACTCCGACTGCCGTACCGAAAGCCCGGGTTTGAATCCTAGAGAAGTAAAAGAGAGAGTTCAGTGAAGAGATAAATGTATACAGTCTGTGCTGCATGGAGATACTGTAAAGATGCTGCTAGCCGAAAGTCTTCCCGAGAGGTTAATGGTAGGGGAAGAGGGGCGAGAGACCCTTGGACTCGTTCCCCCGGGGTGCTCTCCTTCAAAATTTGGGGGGGGGCAGAACTAAGCGAATTTCTACTGTCACCTGCATGGTGCTCAAGGCTCTTTCTTGCCAACGACAGACGCAATCCTGCACTCTTTGCCACGAAGAATTTCGTGGGCTTGTCCTGATGTTGCTGTCAGACAAGTGAGATAAATCACAACAATTTATTGAGAGTGATTATAATTAATTAAATGATTAGTTATTAATTACTTTTTAAGCATATACTTATTTCACGAGGGGAAAAGGTGATTTTCGCGAAGAGCCTTTCTAGGGGAAGCTAAGTCAAATTTACGTTACTTATAATGATTTTTTCTTCCAACAACTGGGTACTTGCTGCATGGTCGAACCCATTGGTCATTTACTCATCTCAACACTAAAAACATTACTCAGGGAATAGATCACTATTGCACCCACTAGAATGAAAGGAACACAGAAACATACAACCAAGCCTTACGCAGGCGTCAAACCCACATCCTTGATTTGAGATTTTAAATCAGCCTCCGCTACCTATCACACCGTCCAAGGTGGCTTGTTACACGCAAGGACAAACAGGAGAAATTTATGCAGTCGTATCTTTACACTTGTAATCGGCAATGTAAATGTTATTTGCGGCAAAGCAAATAAGGATACATGCTTTATAAGAAGGAAAACGTTTTTGTAGTTTTTCCTATGTGTAACGAGAATACTCATGTTGCCCATGTAACGAAATATTCATAGATCGAACCTGTTCTTTGAGTCTCCCCAACCATTGCAGCTCACTTCTGGTAGTATAATTAAAAGCACTGAATAGCGGTTATTCGAACTGGATTTTAATCCCAGCGAAAGAGCTGGCTGCCTAGGTATTTTTGTGGTTTCCTTATGAGAAACGCAAATGCGAGACAATTGTTTTCTAAAGTCTTCTACAAAGATTTGGGCCCACCACCGACCGAGCAGTAAAGTCGCTGAACACTGGTAGTTCGGCCATCCAGACGTATCGTGGTTAGGGAAACCTACTTGTGGTACCGAAAGACCCCGATTCGAATCCCGGAGAAGGCATGGGTGTATGTAAACGTATAGTGTACTTGCGGCATGGGGGGCACTCTAAATGTATGGCGAGCCGAAAGCCCTCTCATGGGGTTTGGTGGTAGGAAAGAGGGGTGGGAGACCTTTGGACCCCCAGAATACTCTGCCTCAAAACTGGCCTCAAAATAGAAGTCCAACCTCCTTGAGGCTCAGGCAAACGTTCTTGCATGAAATTCATGGATAAGACAACAACAACAACTGTTAGTGCGGTCCGAAGTTCAAATCACGACGAACGGGCTGGCTGTATGTTTCCCCGCGTGTAACGTGCATACGAGCAAGTTTCTCTTAGAAAGTCCTCCACGAAGGCATCCCTGCCCTTAATCAGACAGCTCTCGTGGGCTTTAAATAAACCAGCCAAGCCTACAAAGGTTTATTCTTATGGGCAGATACCAGTGCTAGTATCAAAGGAACAGTGATAGCTGTTAGAATAACAGCCGTTTTCAAACAAACACCTGGTCCACCAGCGGTGGAGTGGTAAAGTCGCTAACACTGGGAGTTAGGTCCGAGATTCGAATCCCGCGATGGCTGCATGGGCGTTTTCGTGTTTTTTCCCATGTGTAACGTGAATACGAGCTAATTTCTCTTAAAATGTCCTCCCCGAAGGCATCCCTTCCCTTATGCAGATAGCCCTCAAGGCTTTGCCATAATCACAGAAATCGAAAACAAACAAACAACTATCACTGTAGAGCCTTTTTACAAATTCCACTATTGTGAAACCTGTAACTGATAAACTGTGTTAAAATAAAATATTTAAGAATTCATTTTTCAATTCCATATTAAACAGGAGCCATTTTCCCTTAGGAACTACTTCACATAAGCTTCCTCCCCCATAAACAGATAGTCAGCGGACGCTTTACATTACTAATTATGAAAATAATATTAATTTGAAGAATGAAAAATTGGATTACACACCCAAAGAATGCATGGTTTAAATTTTCAGGAAATTGCTCATATTCATCAGCCTACATCAGGAAGACTTTTTTCTTCGCCAAATTTAGAATGCGATTAACAAATTAATATACTTTCCTGTGAAAAATAAAGCTAAATTACTATTCGGTTATGGAATCGACTAAACGGGTTTTAAAGAGAAAGCGAAAGTGAATTTTAGGGATGGCTACTTGGACTGCGGAGCCAAACGAAAATAGTGAAAGTGAAAACAATAACAGTAGCTTGTCATGAAAAGATTACTTAGCTCTCCATAATGCTGGAGTCTGCATGGTAGATGTGTACTGATGCCAGAGGAAGCAATGATAATTAAAAATAAGATTTCAAGGACAATAATTGAAAAAAATAAATTAATCGCCTTTTCGCAAGTCCCTATGATCTCTAAAGACTTGGACTTCAAAGAATATACCATACCCCTCCATGCAAAGTCGCAGAACAGGGCAGATTAAAGATAATTTGTAATTAATGATATTAACATAATAACTATGGAAAAGCACTGCTTATTAGTTAATATCATTAATTCCAAAGTAGTACTACAGCCGAGCAGTAATAAAATACAAATTTATCAAAACCAGTAAGATAATAAGCTATTTTAGATAAATAACGTTCCTGAAAGTTTAGTTATGATAAGGTTCTCTAAAAAGTAATTTAAAAAATTAATAAAATTCTAAAACTCTTCATTTCATTAAATAAAATGCACTTAGTTTCAGATTTTTATTTCAAAACGATCCTTTCCCTCTTTATCGATTGGCATACTTATGACTATTCCTTGAATATTTCGCAAAAGCTAAAATTAAATTGAGTTTCTTTAACATAAAATTAATCATAATAAGGAAACAAGCATAAATAAATTTATTTAACATTAGACAAAACTGTAATTACAAGTTTAAAAATACAGTTTGGAAATAAATAACATTAAATCCATTGCATAACCCTCATTTTCTCTAGGCACACACATTCTCTCTAGACTTGCTAATTTCTTAACAGTTTAAAAAATCTAACCAAACTATGTTTATTTTATCTAAAAATTAAACAAATGTTGTTTTTTTTTCATAATTTAAATATTTATGATTAAAAAAGGAGCAAAAGCTATAGCATAATAATTTTTGCAGTGGTTTTCATATTGCAATTGCACGCAACAATCGGGTGCTTCACATCGTGAATAGGTTGCTAAATCCCTGTATAACCAGAATAACTGTACCAAAATGACTATAAAAAGAAGGTCTCGGAAAGGAAAAGTTTAACGTAAGCAGGATATTAAAACAGCCTAACCATATAAAAAAATCTGCTAAAATAATCAAACAATTTTCTTAATGAAACCTAAATATAAATCTAATAAAAAGAAATCTTTCTCCGACAAAATCATGTTCTTATTGCTGGAATCTTTCTCCATTCATTTCCTCTTTCCTCAAAACTGTTTCATATTCACCCTTATCTTTGCATTCCTTTTTGAACTTCATTTCTATGCTTTATTTCTGCTATATTTGCAGTCGCTGTCTATTTGTATGAACACAATTTTATCGACATTATGCATTTCATATAGACGCCAATAGCGGATTTATGAAGTGGAGGGGAGGAATACATTACCTAAAATTTTGAACGCCCTTCATCTTAAGACACAAGGCATGTTTGCTATTTTTAAAAAAAAAATGATTAATGTTTTGGATGGAGATTCTTTAGAATACGGTATCGCTCGCGATTACGACCCTATAAATGCATCTTCGATAGAAACCAGTCATGAGGGTTTAGAAGTTAAGAGAATATCATAGTTCATATATTCAGTGTGGATTCATATCAGTAATAATCATATCAGTTGATAATAATGAAGAAGTAAATATTCATATAGTCAATGTGGATTCATATCGGTTGACAATAATCAAGAAGAAATATTCGTAACAATTTTCACGAATAATTAGATGAAACTAACAAAGCTGGAGCAATATTTGCAGAATATTCACTCTCAACACACAACAGAAGAACAGAAGCCTGTATGTAGTAAACCTCTTAAAACAGAGATGGTGGATTTAGCAAAGGCGTTCCATAAACATAATCAAGGTTGTCGCTTCTGAGACCGCAACAGGAAAAGGAGGAAACTGGTTAAAACATGCGATCTAAAAATGTTAAATTAGGATTGTTTTGGATTACAGCAAAGCACGCAAGACCTATCTGGCTAATGAAAGGGATCTCTTCGTGGAAGACTTTTGGTGGAAACTGCCTCGTATTCACATTACACGTCTGGAAAAATCTCATGCAACCTGTCGTTTCACCGGAATTAGAACCCGGGTCTAACTACCACTGTTTTATCATTCGACCGCTGGTTGCTCAAAATTGAACTGATATCGTTTATGTCACAATCAGATTTTTATTCTCCCTTTTTCCGTCGTTTTCTTCGACTATTTTCACAGAAAGTTTAATTTTAATTACAATAATTTTCTTAATGTCATCACAGTCAATGCGATTATGCTGAATGTTCCCAAACGGTTTGAAGACGTCCGTCGAATAACAAATCAGAAACTTTCCTTCGATATTTTCTTTTCCGTAACTGGAAAGAAAAACAGATCAACCATTTATTCTTAATTTGGCAGTACGCTTATTTGCTAAGTCACGCCATTTCCAAATCAAGAGCCTCAACTCCATCACAGTGCCACACAAATGTTTGATAATCTACGAACACGATTAAAATATACATCTGTTAAAAGTTTTACTTCATCCATCATCAACAGCCTTAACCTAGCATGTAAAAGATGAAAGTGAATAAAACGTTTCTGAACCGCCCCTTTCATTGCCCTTTTTAACGTGAGAATTGCTAATATATTTTTCTAGGTTATCATTATATGTAATCTCATTTCAGAGGCTAACAGAGAAAGAAGAAAATAATCTTTTCTTACGAAATATGATAATGGTCAAAAGAATTGCTAATTTTTGATGTGCTAAATTCAGTTTTAGGACTGTTAAATGGACAAATTATCTCTCGAAAATAAAATTTCCTTAAACTGGAATATATGTATTGACTGTAAAGACTGTAAGGAGATAAATTTAACTGCGTAAAATCTAAGAAGATAAATTTCAGTAAGAAGCATCGTAATTAATTTGATTTCCATAAAGCATAGCAGTCTATTTAGAGGAGGATATAATTATAAGGAAATGAACAACTATTCTCCAAGCACCCAGAATTTTATGAACTTTTATTCTGCTAAGAGATTGATATGTATGGAATTAAACAAGATTCATGATTAAAATTTGTGCGTCAAAGCTAGGGAAAAGCTTGACAATGTCTCCTTATAATATCTGATTCTGCTCTTGGTATACAGCTGTGGAGTCATTCCATCTTTTGACTGAACGTTATTACCTCAGTTTTCATCTCTTTTACATTAGCCTCAAGAATTCTTCAGTATTTTCTCTTTGTGATTCTAGACAACTATGGGCAAAGAGCATTTAAACGCTTGCTCTGCATTTAATAGTTTTAATTCTGTCCCCCAAAAGAACCGAGAGGCAAGACAGTTAATGGCTTATGTGCTAAAAGCCAGGCTTTGTAAAGAAGTACATGAATAATAAATTAAAAGGAAGGCTAAGTCTCTTGATTGGCATAATTCATCTCACTAATCGCCAAACGTAAAGTGCCGGAGTTCGATACCAAGAAGAGCAAATAAAATTTACATTTTTACATTTTTCTGCTTGAAATCAAAGCATCACAGGAAAATCTTACTGAATTCAGTTCAGGAGAAATTCTTTAAGAAGCAAAGCTTCAAAAGTTCAATTCTGAATGGCAGTTCCCATAATTAAAAGGTTTCATGAATACCTGAAAGCATTATAATAATAATTTTTGAGAGGGTTAATCTCACTTTCAGCAAAAATTTAATATTTCGTTCATTTGACACAGTATATAGCTTTCTACTTAAATACTACCCAAGAAATTCCTCAAAAAGATGTAAGGTTTATCCTAAGTTTATTAGTTATTTTAAGTTATACTTCTTCCTATTTATTTAAATTTCAGCTTACAATTTCCTACCAGAATGTAATTTCAGAAACGCAGTTAATGCAAATGAGTAAGAGTACTATTTAAGTCGATGTTTCGCCCATTTCGGCAGAGAGAGTCTGATTTTTCCTGACTAGCGCGTATTTGACTTTTGGCTACGTTCTCTCTTAGAATACTACGCTCGGCCATACTTTAGGCCCTTGCTTGGCTTCGCCGATTTAATTAATTAATATTTAGGGGCCAACTACTTAAAAACCTGATAGCTTCGGCTATAAGTTTTAAAGATAAATTGATTGCTTAAATTTATTTATGCGTATTTTTCAGGAGTAAAATTAATACACATATTTTTTGCAATAACTACTTTTTATATGTTTAGGAATAAAATTTTAATTTGGTAGCAGAGGCAACTGAAATAAAGTGTTGGTAACCGACTGCTGTTTTCTTGCAGATTGAGAAACATTTTTACCTTCAGAAATAATTAGTTTAATAAATTATTTTGCCTACGCAGTTGTAGTAAATTTATGTAACTCATGCAACTTAAACTACTGGAGTCATCTGAAAATTCATTAGAAGAAAGAAAATGATATGACTTGGGAAATTATTTTAATGGTCAGGATAACCATAAATTTTTTGGTATTTTTCACCTTAATTCCTTTTCCTAAAAAATGCATGATCGTCTAGATTTTAACATACCCAGGCAATTTACCAGGAACTTTACCTTACAGTCTAAAATTAAGTAAACCTGTTTCATACATTTCATTACAATCAATGCTATTCTCTTACTTCTAATATGTATTGTAGAATCTTCCTTTTCTATCAACATTTTTCAGTTTCATTTTTATCCCTTTCTACAAACTATTTCAGCTAGATCCATTGTTTCAGAATTGTTTTATGTGGCTAACTTCAAAGCATAAAAATTCTGGTTCATGTACTTCATTCTAATTTACGTTGGCAAAGCTTTCCTCCAGGTCTCATAAATTTTCTAAGTTTTGGGTTTAATTTCGAGATTTATTGCAGTTGATAAATTAGCCTACAAATTTTTAACTTGATGTTTTTTTGGTTTTAAAATTGGAGATGAATCACTTTTAAATATCGTTATAAGTTTTAGTACATGTTCTGAATCGTAAATGCTTCTGATTTTTAACTTACATTGTGTAATTTCGTTCTAAATTTACTAAATTACTCCTTCCGCTCTTTACTTCTTCTAATTACTTGATTACTATTTTAAACAAAATCATGATCCTGGTGATCAAAATTCAAATCGGGCGCAATAACATCTCCTCTTTTATGTTGCTGAACTTTCCTTTCCTCTTAAGCACGCTTACCAGCGACCGCTTACAATGTTGCCAGATAAAAACACGTAAACATCTTATTTTGACAAGCTGCGGCTCCGACACCAAAATACCACTGCGTCGACATTACCCGCTCGTCACTTTCAAAGCACGAACGCTCTGTCTTAACAACCTACTCCAACGCCGCAATTCTAGCAGTTCAAGTTTTACAAAGATAAAAGCAAAAAACAATAAAACCCCGCCGAAGAAAATAAAAAGAAGCAGACAATTCTTTCCGTAACCTGCCCCTACGCAGGGGTCAGGGGTCACAACAGGGTTCCCGAAGAGCACACAGGAACCACCCCCTTTCCGGCAGTTGCAAAAATGTCGAGTGTTGACTAGCACTAGTCGGCAGGTAGTCTCGAATAAAAGCATCGAAAAGAAAATATTCTTCAACCTCTAATCTGCTCTTAGAACGTCGCACTTAAGAGTTTTTTGTTTCCCATATTTTTTTATTTCCTTTGTTGATGTTCATTTTTATGTTCGTTATTTCGTTGATTCAGGTTTTTGTTTTTGACTCATCATTTCACGGTTTACTTTCTGCGCATACGCATATCCGAAGAGGAAATTTCAAAGATTCCTGATTGATTGAAACTCAGTTTATGAATATGTACCAATCAAATATTGTTACTAGAAGCATTTTAATAAAATGTATGCGGTTTTACTTAATACCTAAAGCATTATTTAAAATATCTAAAAGAAGAAGAATCAAACCTAAAAATAGTTTAATTTAAACAACTGTAGAATCTTTTATCAGAAGGGGGAAGGCTTTCTTAATAATACATTGGATGTATGGAATATCTGTTCAGACTATCAATTTTCAATAAACTTCGAAATAGTTTCTTCTTACGTCATATATATTTTTAGTCTAATTAATAAGTAGTTTGGTAGAAATATATAGGGCTTAACGTTATGAAACACATAAGAAAAAATATAAAAGAACGTCATACGCACATATCAATTGACTCGCGAATAAACAAATGTAGGTGCAGACTTTCGATGAGACAGAAAGTCCTGTAAGGCAAATGGGATATAGTATTATTTAAGACTTCCTTCTAGCCAAGGAGCCCGCCAGTGGCCGAGCGGTAAAGTCGCTGAACGCTGGTAGTTCGGTCCGAGGCTTCCGCGAACGGGGTGGCTGCATGAGTGCTTTTGGGGTTTTCCCCATGTGTAACGTGTATAAGAAGCAATTTCCCTTAAAAAGCCCTCCGCTTAGGAGGACGGTAGTGTTGCTGTAAGTGCTTAGCTTTTTGCCGTAATCAAATAACTCAGTCTAGCAAAAAAAAAAAAAAAAAAGGAGAAGACAACAAAGTGCTCTTTAATTTTTCGTGCAACTGAACAGTGCAGATATATGGTTGGGCGACAGATTATTTAGATCAGCATAAATAATTTCCATGCAACATAACTCGCAATACATTTTTTTGGGAAGGAAGTAAAACACCTACGCAATTTTACAAAAGTTATAAAATATGTTATATACTCACTCTTTTAAAGGGCGACTGAGGAGAAGGGGGCCTAATCACCAAATTCTGGTATGGACGAATTACAGTCCATCACATTACCTTTTTAGTTGAGGAGGCAGTCGTAGAGTCATTAGGTTTACCGATGCAGGAAACGTGAAAAATCTGCAATGCCTCTCTCCGGGATTCGTACACCGGATCTCCCGATTGCTAGCCGAACGGGCTGTCCGTGTACACAACGAAGGTACGCGGTAAGGAATATATATTAGTAATATATCTTATAAATATATTAATATACAAAAAATATCTTATAAATATATTAATATACAAAGTATTTAATGAAAATCTGTTCAAAAATATACTACACTTTGTGGCCAAACAATCCGTGTCTCTAGAATATTCATCTAACAGTTTTGAAATGTAGCATACGAATATCACTTAGTCAAACACACAAACTGTAGAAAAAGCACAGCCAATGAATGCATAGCTCAGGTCTATAACGCTCAGGAAAATGCCCACTCCAGAATTACATATAAGGTAAAAAAAAATTTCTCCGGACTACTTATATTGTAGTGTTGTTAACATTAGTAAACGAGAATGCCCCGAGTACTCTGTCAACAACGGTACAAACAACTGACAGAGGTCGTCTCATCTTGAAAAAAGGATATATTAACAGTATAGAACTCACTGGACTAAAAGGCGAAGCGATGACACAATCAAACGTTATTCCAACAGGCCTCTAAGAGGTGAAATTTTTTAATGCTATCGATATGATTCCATCATCGTAATGGAAGTAGCGACTTACCTATGAGATCCTCTACCAAAGTCAAAACTTCATTGGACTAAAAGGCGGAGCGGTACAATCAAACATTATTCCATCAGGCCTCTAAGAGGTGAAATTTTTTAATGCCGTCGATATGATTCCATCACCTTAATGAAAGTGCCCACCAGCGGCCGAGCGGTAAAGACGCGGAACACTGGTAGTTCGGTCCGAGGTTCGAATCCCACGAACGGGCTGGCTGCATGGGCGTTTTTGTGTTTTTCCCCATGTGTAACGTGTATAGGAGCCAGTTTTACTTAGAAAGTCCTCCACGAAGGCATCCCTCCCTTTAGGCAGATAGCCCTCGTGTGCTTTGCCATGATTGAATAACCTAACCTAACCTCAATGAAAGTAGCGACTTACCTACGAGATCCTGTGCCAAAGTCAAAACTTCATCTACTTCAGATGAATTATCGCCATAGCTGTCTGTACTCTTCGATAAAAACTCCGAAAGCAATTAAAATTTTTTAAAAAATTCTTTAACTTGTGATAGGTTGCTAACGAAAATTATAAACGCTTTATACGCCACTACTTGCGAAGAAAATATTCAAAGCGAATTAAGAAGCTTAGATTAACACAAAAAGCAACTATTCAAATTTTGGCTCAAAACCTTCTCACAAGACTAACGTATCTCCGATAATCTGCTAAACTGCAAACAATTTACTCTCTCTAACTCAACATATGCTCTTTGGGTTCCATATACAGAAAAGCAGGGAAACGTTAACCGTCAGTAAGCAAAAGAATAAGCGCTACTAATGCAAGCTAATTAAATCATTCATTCTCACGCGTTTTTAGCTAAACTAATTTACATTCTGAAATAGACGGAAGGAAATAAGAAGTTAGAACAGAACTAAAATATAAATAACTGCTTAATTTAAATAAAATCTTACAAACCCTGAATGACAACTTCTCGGGATGATCGTGCGATAGAGACGTCTCAAGTACATCGATAGCTTTGCTAGACCAATCGAAATTACTTACTCACATCTTTTAAATATCTGGTATCATGAAGTATTTTTCAAGACTTTCAGTAGCTGGATTTCATTACAAATATTCATTCCGGCACCTGCCACTAATCCTTTGGCATTAACGTCTGGTGTCCCAGTTGCGAAGCTTGAAATGCATCGGATTGGAGATGCGCAGCCTTCAGAAATGGATAACTACTTTCGCTTGACTAGGATGGCCGATGATTACGTGCGCGGAGGAAGCCTAATCAAAACTACTCACTGCATATTCATAAAGGAGCAGTATGCGCTCATCACCTCTAGTATTCCTGTCTAAAGTGCCTTTAATGATATCTGGCATGATACCTACCTGATCAGCTTTAGGATATCTAAGGTCACTTCTTGGCAGTCTCATGATACGTCGATGACATCCCGTGACCTGCTATATTGCCAATGCTGTCGCTTCCGTCGGAGGCCGTCTTTCAGCAAGATAACTCCATCCGCACATGGCAATCATCTCCAAGAAATGTTTGCATAGTATCACAATTCCAATATGCCATATACCTTTTGTGAATCTAATACGCCTGGGACATGTTAGATTACAGCTTTCATGAACTTGCGGAACAGCTACAGAATATCTAGCAGCTAATGCCTCATATTAATAACGGTAGTGGACTTGTATTTGTTCAATAATGTATTGACTGCTATCAACTTCATCTTTGCATCCTCGGTATACTCCTGCTTAAACATTTTCTAGATGCGTGTTTTTGGGGGGGAGGGGGAATAAGCTATATTTTGATATGAAATATGCATTGTATTAAAACAATACCTCCAAAACGAAGTTAAATTCACAGATAAAAGAAGAAGCTACTATATAAGAGCCTTTTCTAAGACTCAAAGCTTCATCAGCAGCATTTCAAAGAAGCAGAACTACCAGTTCTTCAAAGAGAAGAGCTCCGAACAAATAAATCACAAAAGAATAAAATTTCTGAAATGTGTAAATTCTGCAGAAGTCATTTATGTGGAGAAAAATATATTTTTCGTGTTAAATCATGAACTAAACTGATGTGTGAAGAGGCCTTAAAAAATGTAAAGTACACAAAGAAAACAAAGACCAACAGTTAATAGCCGTAAAATAAGCACGAAAGATTAAACTTCAAATGCTATTTAATCAAATTTCTTTGTGGAATTTTCATTACTCACTTCATTCTTATGAGAATATCGGGGAATATTTCCAATAAATAAAGAATTCCTTATTCTTATTTACGGAATTTCAGATTATACTACTTTAGAGAACTCCAATTTTTAGTGTTTGAAAGTACATTTAATCTGGACATGCTCATTTAATTACATAATTGCTTTAAATGAGATTCTGTAAAACAAAAACGTGAGTTTTATAACGGTTCATGAAGATCAAACATCCTAATCCGTAAAATATTCGTTAGCAAAGTTCAGTTTTGAAGTATTTAGTTCTTAGAAAGACAGAAGACGAAGAGAACACCTTCGCAGTATAACAAATTATGATCTAACTCTACAGCCCTGTCTTCCTATTTACTCTTTCTATTTTTACCTACAATTCTTTATGTATGTGTGTAAAATTTTCATCACCTTATAATTAACAAAACTGTATGTTAGAGAGAGCGCGTGGTGCTGGAACAGGTATCCATAGCGAGCTTTTTAGTTTCTACTCCCAATGGACCCTCTTCCTGCTGCCTTTGATGAAGAAATCGAAGCCATTGCTGTGGCTATTCATCAACTATAGATTCGTAGCCACTCTTTTGTAAAGACAGTCATATTGTCGTATTCCAAAAGTGCACTTCAAGCCTTTCTGAATAATCAAAATAGCTTCCAAAGAATCTTAGAATGTAGGTCTTTGCTTAAGGCAATGGCACACAGAATTTCTTTCCAATGGATTCCAGTCCACAATGCAATACGGGGAACGAAAAAGCTGATACGTTGGCTAAGAAAAACGTGACACATTAATCGACTGCTTTCTTTTCATACCACTAAATTGTTTGCTAACCTGACTCTTAATAAAGTTCTTAAAGAGGATATGATTCAACGTGTTATGGATAAGAGAAATCACTGCGAAGGCAGGTTTCTTATTTGAATTTTCCCAAATTTCGGCACTAAATTATTATTATTTGCGGAACCCCTCTTTTGGCGATAATATATTAATTGATGATGTGGGGATAAAGGCTAATTGCCGAAGTGCCCCGTAATTGACCCCTTCCTTTGTCCTTGGATAAAAGAAGGAAGATTTTGGGGGAAGAGACAACTTTCATTTCCAGTTTTCCAAGAAAGACAGCAGTAGCTCTATTTAGACGTTTGACTGGACATGACTGTTTACGAGACCACCTCTCAGAATTAGAGTGGTGGTCTCGTGAGAGGTCTGTGTTTTGTGTGACTCCAACCAGCCTATGACTTTTGAATATTTAAATAATTGTATTGCACTATCTCGGTATGAGAACACTGTTAAAAAGTACTGGAGAGCCCGTGAACTGGTGACTTAAATGCTAATGTTTGACATTTGTAAAATAAATAAATAATTAGCAAAATGTTAAATGCAAATAGTGATAATTGTCTTATATTTTGGAATGCTTAATCATTGGACGTATTCATTTCAACTAAATCAA
>KK113744.1:443255-461095 GCA_000611955.2 Stegodyphus mimosarum
GGAAAGTTATTCGTTTCTAACATTATATCGGGTTAGAAATCACCAATGTAAAAATTTTATATGCTAAACGCAGTTCTTTAAATCCAAGGTTCGAAAATTTTTCTATCATCTTACACAAACATACCGTTCTTTGGCTTTAATTTTAATCTAACTTGCTGTAAATCTTTAAATCTTCTGTAACTTTTAAATGCTTAAGAGTTATTGAACATATTAGCTGTTTAAACTATTAAAAACTGATTATTTATAGCAAAATAAGTTACTCTCGAGTGTATAAACATGTGACTATGTTTTGATAGCCTTAATACATAAATTACAGTTCTCTGTGTTTATACTTTTTTTTCTTTTTTCAGAAAGCTAATAGGATATTAAGTTTATGATGGATATTGATCGCATTCTTAATCAATAAATTTCAATTTAATTCAAATAAACTAATCCTCTAACTTACGTAGCACGCGACATACTTAAATTCTCAGTCGCGTAAGAGGGCAAAAGCCGTAAATTTCAAACTGAAACTTACCGGTAAAACGTAAGGATTCCGTTAACAATTCCATTCTTCCCCCAACCCCACTTCTTGTAATTAAACAAAACACAAATCCTAAGGAGCTGATAATAAACCTGAAAAATTACAATTACTTTAGAAGAAAAGCTAAAAATAATTCATAAGTGTGAATCGAGAAAATTCCGTCAATAGCAGCGTGGGATATAAATCGACCTATTTCATCACTGAATGCGGCAGTGAAAGAAGGCCCACCAGCGGACGAGCGGTAAAATTGCTGAACACTGGTAGTTCCAAACTGGGCTCGATTCCAGGATAAAGGGCTGGCTGCATGGGAGTTTTCGTGGTTTTCCCCATCTGAAAAGGGTATATGTGCCAGTTTCCCTTAGGAAGTTCTCCACGACGGCACATGCCCCCTTAGGCAGATAGCTCTAGTGTGCTTTTCCATAATCAATTAAACCAAACCGATAATGAAAGATAAAATTCCCGTTGCTCAAAACACGAAAGTTATGCTAACATTGAAAGGCACAATAATTATGCAGAAAAGTCTGGGCCAGACTTCAAAGATGGAGAAATTGGGAAAAAATATTGGATATCGTTAAGTTTTTTGACTACCCAAAGAAAGGCTAGGTCTTTACATAAAAAATTTACAACAGAAGACCAGCGTCAGAACACGGAGAAATTCAATTATGATAGCAGTTGTATCCATTCCGATATGTCTAGTTACAGAACCATCTAAGATGACAAACTGCGTGTAATCACACAATCTACTCTAAACATATTTGTGAGAGGCTACTCACACTAATGCCAGGATGACTACTCGAACTAAAGTCAAGATGACAACTCATACTAACGTCAAGATAATAACTCAAATGATCCCGACTGTCCTAAGACTTCAACATCGAGTATAGTAGAGTTTTTACGAGAACATCATTTCTCTTCACAACCATCCATCTCCAGTGCCAGTTCTCACGCTACAAAACAAAATTAACTGCTACGAGACTTCTTTTGTTTGAAAAGCGTTATTTCAGTTTGCTTTATGTTCTGTTGGATATTTCTCATACTTTTACAGTATTTCAGATCCGAATAGATAATGTTTCTTTATATAAAATAATGCTGTGTAAACACTATATATGTATATATTCCTACATACACATATAGTAAATACTGAAGTTCTTACGAAGTTACTCTTAAGAAATTTATAAATTAGTAAAATTCGTTACGATTTATGTAAATTTCGAGTTATGTAAGGGTTTATGGAACACATTACTTACGTAAGACGAGAAGACTGTAGAGTGAATTTTACTATGAAAGATCCACTCAAACAACATTCTCTGAATATGACTATTATTTCTGAGAAAGTGAATAAAAACTCATAATCATAATAATTAATCTCTCTCAAGCGACCATTCCGTAACCCAGCCGAAACTAACAAATACGTTTCGCTACCAAACTGAAATATTTTATATATTGAAAACATCAGAAAACATCAAGTAATTATATTTTTCGTTCTTAAATTATACCGGTAGGTTTTTATTTTTGTCAACCAGTTATTTTTGCCTTTAGTGTAACTTCTGCTTTTATTCGGATCCTACCAGTATGCAAATTAGTTATAAGCACAAAGTTCTTGAATACAAGAAACAGCTTCTAGCAACGACCACTGACCGTCTCACTTCTATTTTCTCCCAGCTTCTGAATTACTTTAATTGGCTGTATCCTTGCCAACCGTAATTGCGACAGCCTGAGCTGAAACTTGTAGGCGCACTTTGTTTCGTAAAGCTCAAACTTTAAAATACTTACATTTCAAATTTAAACTTAGTTTTCTGTTATTCCCGGCAACTACGGATACTATTCTTCCTATTACATAAATTGTGTACCGTTAAGCCGACCGAACTAATAAAAAAGTTTATTTTAAATCTTCTTCTGTGTTTCGTGTTACCTTACTGAAAGATTAAGACGGGGAGATAAATCACCTGGCTGTCTTCACGGAGCCAGAGATTAACATTTAAAGGAGTTAGGTTCCGTATATATCAGCAAAACTATGGAAGACAGTAGTTAATCATTTTTGGGTCATTAATTTTATACTTTCTTAGCATGTTATCATTTATCATATAGGCTTGATTCTATGGTTACTTACTATACAGCAAATTTAAAATGATTCACAACCTTTCTAATCGGTACATACTAATTTTATTCATTTCCTAAGTGCACAATTGGTAACGTATAACAGATTTCGCTCCATTTTCAATTTGGCAATAACTTCTAGCATACTTCGAAATTATTATAAACTACGCAAAATTTCAGAAAGCTCAGTAATAATCTGATTTAATGAATGTATAATAATACACTATTTTTCAGTTTACAAACCGCACCCTCCTTTTTTGCTTATGTTTATGTAGTGGAAAATGTGCATCTCAAAGAGAAACCGTACGTTATAAATATATCGTCCGTTTAAATTTTCTATAAAATAGAGCATAAAAGATTTTAAAAAAATGTAATACTTATTATTATTACTATTATTATTGTTATTATCATCATCATTATTGTTATAATTATTATCATATAGACTATTCAGCGGCGTGCCGTCAATGGACGCCACTGGATACTAGTCCCCTCATGTATTATGCCCTAACCCTTTCAAGTACCTTTCTACCTAATAATCAAAAGCATTAAATAGAACACCATGCTACCCATTTGGAATCACGCGCTAAGCGGCCCACCAGCGGCCGAGCGGTAAAGTCGAATACTGGTAGCTCGCTCTGGGGTTCGAATTCCGACGAACGGGCTGGCTGCATGTTTCATTTTCGTGGTTTTCTCCGTGTGTAAAGTAAATACGAGCCAGTTTCCCTTAGAAAAACCTCCACGAAGGCATTCCCCCTCAGGTAGATAGCGCACCATTCGAATTTAGTCAGGTTTCCGTGCGAAAAGAAGCAGCTCCAGTTGCGCAGGCCTTACGCGAGGAAGGACTAGCTCGCTTTTAGCTGTTCCTATAGCTTCCGTAGACATGCCGTTACCTACACTCGAGTGCAAAATTAGGAGAATTTCCACATTATGTCGAATTTCTGAAAAAGCTAATGGGCAGATTTTAATGACGTTTGGTATGAATATATATTTACAACAGAGGAACAGATGCACTATGCAAAAGTCCTTTTATGTACGTATGATTATCAGTAAACCCAATATTGCAGGGGTATCCTAAATCCACTTTGTGATATCGAACAGAAAATGAGCCTAATATGGGCTATGGTCCCCTTTCACAGCCAGACAGTTGGCGCAGCGTAAAGGCTTCCTAGACGGCAAGGCCATTTTCAACTCCGAGAGGGTTTTCGAGGGGGATGGCAAGATGAAATTGCCCTTCCAGGAGCGATCTAGATATGCTTTATAGGGTTAAGGTCAGGAGATCTGGCTGGCCAGTTCATGCGCCGAATATCCTCACTTTCCAGGTAACCGTCGACAAGCTGAGTCCTACATGTACGAGCATTGTCGTTCATTAACAGAAACCTAGGACTAATCGCCCCCCTTAAAATTCGAACATAGGGATTTAAAATCTCCTCTCTGTACCTAATAGCAGTCAGAAAGCCTCTGTCAAACACAGCCGTCTAACATAGTGCCTGAACAAACCATTACACCCCATTTCCGTAATGAGCCTTTTCCCTGATGAGAGAGGGATGGTATCGCGTTCCAGGCTTTCTCCAGATACGGTTCGTCGAGAATCAGTGTACATGCTGAATCTGGACTCATCTTTAAAAAAGCACGGTGCTCCACTGAAATTTGGCCCAAGGCACATGTTGTCCGGACCGTGCTAAACACGCTGTCTCGTGCGTTGCAGTGAGCGGGAAGCAAACAGCCGGTCTTCTGGCATACAGCCTTATCTCAAGAACTTGTCGGCCGACTGTGAACCATGAAACTCGGGTTCCAGTGGCAGCATACAACTCAAGTGAGAGCTATGAAGCTGCTGCAGTCCTGTGTAGCCGCACTGAAAGCGCCAAATAACGATTCTCATTCGTCATTGTGGATCTTGGACGACCTTGTCCATGTATCCAGTGTCCTGAAACTGTTCCCACAAATTACAGACGATTCTGGGCGTTACATTGAGTTCTGTAGCCACCTGTATTTGTGATTGGCCTGCCTCTAAACTACCGACAATTCTCCCATTCCGTCGCCCATACTTTCGTTCTACTTATTTTACCTGAAACCTTATAAAATTTACCCAACTCTTGGGAGAAACACAACGAATGTCATGAAGGAATACAAGCACACAAATCGTCAAAAACTCGTCGTGCGCTTATATCTTCTCACAGCTTCGCAGACACGCACGTGTATGCTTACGTATTCGACTCTGAATATTTGTATAAATCTTCGTCGGCATAGTTAGTACCTTTGGTTCAATACTTTGGACTACCAAAGAAGTTTGACCTCCTTTGGTAGCATAAACCAGTATTAAACTACTAGCAGACTTGGAGCGGATTACCACTTAGTCTGAAGCAATAACAGTCTTTAAAAGGTTTAAAACAACCTTTTTATTAAATTAGAACTTGAACATAAAATGCACGTCTCGTACTTACAAATCATTCACCACTTGTGGCGATGTAACAGTCAAATTTAAATTTAAAAGGAACTTAGTAGTCAAAGACTACACAATTGATTTAAAGCGATGATGGCTCATAGTTCAAAGCACCGGCGTAACAATTTAAATAACGGCAGCAATAATGCAAAGCCGAAGAATTACGAGCTTATCAGATTTGGAGAAATCTAGTAGCATGGCCTCGAGAGGCAGAAATACGCTCGGTCTTACAATCCAAAACACGCGACTTAAATACTATCAAACTGATTTGCATTCTGGTGAAGAAACGGAAAGCAGAATTGATAGTAAAGCTGAAATATAAATATCTGGTTTTTTAAAATAATACTAGCCCTGCAATTTTTCGTAAAAATAGACATAATATGCAAATTCTGTGAATTTTGCGCACGAGTGTACTAGCGGTAGGTCATAAAAAATTTAAATTATCTCGTGATTCTTAGAAGCGAGATTAATTTAACTTTTAGTTTACATTTATGAAAACGTCCTTATGGTACGTGAAAGAATTCGATGTCAAGTATATCGAGGCAGTAACTTTAAGTATAGAGTGGGAAGCGGTACGAAAAGGCAGTCCACCCACAAGAGATTCATTATGCAGGATACTCGCCCTCTGGCGTTTTATGACAACGCTTTTATCAGCTTTCATTGTCACAACCTTTTGATCTTGATGGCTTTTCTACCATGTTTTTCGGGATAATATATTTTCAAAAGACACAAATATAATAACAAAAGGTAAGTCTACTCCACATGTTCTCGTTTGTACAAGCATAAAACAATATAACTGTTACTCCTCAGGGGAATATTATATAATTTCAAAATATTTAATGATATGCAGATTGAGAAGTAAGCTGTTTTGCTGGCCTTGTGCCCTTTTTGAGATAAAATGTTTTAAATTAATTATCTATTTTTATGGCATCCATCAAATTTTAAAAAATTCCTATTTATCGTAATCACCATTTAATGCAATTTATAGTGACTAATAAATATTACTACATTTACTAAAGAATAATTAGCAGATTGCTGCTTGCGGCAACTTTCTTTGAGTAAGTCAGTTGAAAATATATAATTATGATTTTTTTTAAATATAATTTTGCAACTTTATTAATTTACCGCATTCAAACTTAAGATAATTTTTGACGCACCTACGGGCAACTCACATTCTTCGATCATTCTGAGAATCAAATCAAGTGATATCATTTGAAAGTATAAATTAAATCATGAAATTGCAACACAACTTTTCTGCTATTGCTAAAATCTTTTTAAGGCCTAGCTCTATATAGTGTACTGATGAAGCATCTGTTTTGATTTGAAGTTCCCTTCCGAAACATGTGTAATTATAGTTTCTGACGATTCAGACGTACAGCTAATCTGAAGCATATCATATTAATTTATGTATCAAATATCATTTTTAAGTAGATATGTAAAAAACTTTCATGCAAAAATTCTTCTATATTCTTCTACATTAATATGTTAGAGTACAACGGAAGTTAAATCTTTATTATCCGCTTCGATTCGTAAAGCTCAGGTAACAACACAAAGAAAAATTCTTTGAATACAAATATTAACTTAAATATTTCATGGGAACGGATATCTTAAAGTTATTCTGCTTTTAATCCATATCCTTCCACTAAATAAGTTCTTAATCGCTTCCACCTGTTGAAAATGATAGAACAGGGCCGCAAAATCTCAATTTCCCTCCCCTTCTTGTTAAACACACGTAGGAATTTCCTCAATAAAACATTCAAGAGGACAATACGAGTCGTATCAATAGAACAGGAGACTCAAAACCTCATAGCTTAGGTTTGGGGGAGGGGGGATCACCTCGGTAATAATTATATGTCCCTTCCAAATATGTCAACTCTGATAACTTAACTAGAACCGGTTTTTGACTATAAATAACCATATAAAAAGTACCTTTTAGCCGTAATGTTTGACTGGGAACAATGCAAGTAAGAAAACAGTTTGAAAATAAAATACAAAACCAGATTGGGCTACATATTACCCTGTCAGCCATTTTGAAAAGCGTCTCAAAAATCGTTAGTTTCTCTGCGACCGCAACTCAACACAACTCTCAAAAGGCCGGAAGCGGTTTAAACTCTGAGCACTTGCGCGCCATCTATTATCAAACAAGAGAACTGTCTAAGATACAATGGAACAATACATTTTTGCCCCATTCTTTGCGAGATCGTCTTTTGGAGACGAGCTATTTTATAGTATTTTTTTTTCGCATTTTACCCTGGCTTTGCTAAGCTTCCGTAATAAAGCAATAAATATGTCTAAACTATGGTCTAGGGGAATATTTTTTGTTTAGCTGTTAAAACAGTATTTCCCACACCGGCGGTTTCTACTTCCTTATGGACATTAGAAAATAAAGATATCTTAGAATAAAATAGTTAAGACTGTAAGCAAGTAAAAAAATGAAAGAACAGCGCATTTTTAATCTAATTTTGCGATTTTAATCTGGTTTAATATTGTAATAAAAACAAATTAATGTAATTTTCATTAAATTTATGATGATATGTTTTGCTTTTAGTGAAAGAAATATCAATCAATTGGCTAAGAGCAAAAGGAAAGTATTTTATTTAAATTATTAAATAGTATTTCTACCTACTTACAGTACGTACCTTCCTAATGCAGGTCAAACGATAAAAAATATATATATAAAATAAACAAAGCAAACTACTATTAAAAATTTTAAAATGTAACAATATGTTAATTGAATTATTAATGCGTTTGTAAATAGACTCAGAATTAATTTTTAGCACAAAAGGAGGGGGGAAACTGTATTAAAACTATAGATTATATTGCTTTGAAGTATATCAAGCAGAAATGTTGTTAGAAATTGGCAGAATTTCCAGATGAATTCATCTAATAGCTTTACCAAGACTACAAATTTTTAACCTTTTCAGATAAACTTAATCATATTATTGGAAGTATAAAAATTTCCATGCAATGTATCCAAGGAATAGCTACTTTATGCGATGCACCCTCATAAAGTGTTTACCAAGGGAAACTGGTTCGAACACAGTTACTTTTTGTAAAAGGATTGGATTCATTAATTAAGGCAAAGAACACAATGGCTTCACCTTAGCACCACCCATATCCATTAGCTTTGAAAGGACGAGCATGTAGTCTGAGAATCTCATATTTACCACTACTCTCTCCTCAGGATTTTTGGATTAACAGATTTGAAGTGCCGCCATTTCGTAAAGACTCTTCAGTCACAAATATTGATGTCTTTCCTAGAATTTGAATCTAATCCCATTGATGTGCAGCCAACTTCTATTAACTACCATACTGTCCTGGGTTGCCATAACGAATGGGGAACGTGGCGCACCAGCAGCAAGACAGCGAATCGACACCAAGACGAATTACCAGTCATTTTAACTACTCTTGTGCTTTTGGATTCATATTAGGAAGCAGGTATCAAGCTCATTTATTGAAATTCATCTAATTTTTCTATCATTTAATCATAACATTTATAAGGTATTTCTCCCGCCTTCTTCCCATGCCTTCGTAGTGTAGTGGTCAGCACGCTCGACGCGTAACCGAGAGGTCCGTGGTTCGACTCCCGGAGAAGGCGTTACTCATTTGTTCAACTTCCACCTTTAACCTAATGTCTCTATAACTGACGCCCGAACTTAAAAGGTGGTGGATGATGATGCTCCACCACCGGGATTTGGCGATTGGGTCCCCCAAATCCCGTATTTCTCCCGCTTTCTTCGCATGCCTTCGTGGTGTAGTGGTTAGCACGCTCGATGCGTAACCGCGAGGTCCGTGGTTCGACTCCCGGAGAAGGCGTTGTTCATTTGTTCAACTTCCACCTTCAACCTAATGTCTCTACACATTAATCAAGCACAGCTCAAGCAATTAAAACGCAAATGTTCCTGTTACATTCACAGATATTCCATATTTAACCCTAAATTTCATACTTATTTTTATTCAATAACTTTTGTACTAAAATTCAGTCCACTTTTCAAAATCTTTCAAATATCACGGCTTTTGACTGAAACTTACACATTTATTTTTTCCTCATTGACATAGGAAATGAAATCTTTAAACCGAAAAATAAAAAATCATTAAAATATGGATTATTTCCGGGAAGTGCAATTGTTGGCAGTTTACCTTGAGATCACTTACGTTGGTGATCAGTTTTATTTAGCTTCCTGATTCTGCACTCTATTCGATAGAAAACTGTACGCATTTTAAAATCGTAATGTCAAAAATGATTAGTTTGAAAGCTATTTCATTGGAAAGAATATTAGTTATACTAATAAAGCGGCTAAATGAATTTTTCGGCTTTGAATAGCATCGAATGAATTAGATAAAGAATTAAGCAATGAAATAATATGAGTATTAATGAGCAATTTTCAGAAGAAATTGCATTTATATGAAACTAGACAATACTATAGTTCGAAGAATGTTATTGTTTTAAATAATGATGAAGAGGATTAAATTTAAGCTTTTAACACTTTTACAGTAAATGTTAACTTTAGGTACTACTTTCATTAAATTTATGGTGACGCTTGTATGTTAACAAGTGACTTTTACTTCAGAGGATTTGCTGCCCTTTCCATCCGGCAGCATTTATTTTCGGTACACTTCCGCCGTATCTTTTAAGTACTTAGACAAAAAAAAAAAAAAGAAAGAAACTACAACTTTTAAAACTTTTACACACTTCAAATGAACATCGAATTAGTATGTTGAACCGTTTAGCATAATATCTTTAACTCGGAATCATACGCGTAAGTAATTAGTAATTTATCATACGCGTATTTAATTAGTAAGCAGCACATAAATAACAAAACGTGTTACTCATTTAGTAGATTGAGTAGGGTCTGAAAAAAAAGAAGTCACAAAATTTGGTTTTCAAAGACTGCTCATGCTTTATAACGATCAAAGGGCTAAATGTATTTGTCTGCGATGCAATCCCAAAATTCAGCATAGTATGGTTTCCTAACCTAGAAAATATTAGTACATGTAATTAAATTCATATTACTTTGTACACATTGTCTTTTACTTTATAATATTATGTTCTTGAATCTTCAAAGCTCTAACATGAGTGTTGTCAGACAACAGTCCATCTTCGATTCACCAAAAAAAAAAAAAAAAAACACAATCATTTTGTAAATTAACAATATTTTTTATGAAATGAAACAAAAATTGTGATTCCTTCGGTTAGCGAACGAATCGTTCAATTAAAGGTAATTAAATCCGTACCATTTTGTTCATATTTATTCACTGGGAAAATTGAAAATTATTACACTGAAAAGGAACTCTTCTTAAACACATATGTAATTCTAGCACAGCTTCTGAACAAGCTTCTGAAAAGTACCTGCTAATTGAAATTAGTATATCTTTTGAAAGCAGGTACTTTCTGAATTTCAAGTAGCAGGTACTTTCTGGAAAGTACCTGCTACTTTCCAGAAAACTATTTGAAATTAGTATTTATCTGTATCGGCTACGAAGCTGTTCTGAGCTTACCTTAGTGAAAAATAATGAATTTCTGAATACTTTGAATTTTGATAATGCTCGTTTCATTCACGCGTCTTTCAATAGATGAGGTATTTGAATAATATTCGTTCCGTCCCAAGAAAGAGATCATGTACGGTTTCCTCGCTTTCCTTCATATACAGTATGCGCTATATGTATGAGTATTATTAGTCTTAGTGAACGAAAAAGGTAACAGTGACAAATCAAGCATTCCAGTCTACTTAGTCTACACAGAAAGATTTTTTTTTTTTTTTTAAATTTTAGACAATCCTTATATCGGTCACCAAGATCACTTTATGAGTAAGGTCATATCCTATACTTTGATGTCATATGTCTTAAAACTCGAGCAAATTATTCTCCAGCTTTCGAACTATTCTAGGGCATTTTAATACTGATTTAGGAAATGTGTAGGATTATTAGTCAAAAAATAGATCATGCATTAAGACAATAACTTGCTTTTTAGCCCGCTACAGTAACATAGCAAGTATTTTTGAAAATACGCCATGTGCGCTAAGCTGAAAATAAGGTAACATACAGAGAGGTAAGTTCGAAGTAAATCAGCCGAAGTAAATTCTATCCTTAAAGCAAGCTCTATTGATTTCTCTACTGACATTAAATAATTTTAGTTCAACTGACCATCGGTAGCTTTGAATTCCTTCGTGATAAATTATTATTTTAAACTAAAAAATGTAAGAAGTGATGATATAAACCACATAAGTGAATGTCTAATGAAGTTTTAAATATTTCTATTAGCTTCTTAGCATATCGACATTACTTTTCTCATATGAAGATCACCAAATGCGTAGAAGTAAATTTTAGATAGCTGCAATTTCTATTTTGCAATGTAAAAAGGCTGTACTTATGAAGAAAGATTTGGAAGCATTTAATATATCTTTTCCGTTAAAAATATTCCCGTGCCTTTTGAAGTGAATGTTAATAATGGGCAATAAACTTTACTCCGCAACGCAATCTAACACTCTAATCCCCTTATTTTGTAAAACCTGTATCCCAGATCTATTTCGCTATATTTTACCTCTTGCATAAATACCTATATTCGTTAATGTATGTAGTAATCTAACATTACTTATCCATTTGGCATAGAATTATAAGGGCTTTTTGATATAGGGCACGTAATGTATGCGGTAAGTTTATATTTCTGCCAGAAATCATGCACAAAATGAGAGATCAACCAGTGACATACAAGATGTAGACATTGTCATTGTTATCTACGGTAATAGTTTTGTTTTGCTCTTAACCAAAGTACGTTCTAGATAACACTTTACTTAACAAACAGATTTATCTTCAGGTCACCTAAATGGAATCACTTCGAAACATTTTTGGCTGAACTCTGTTCTTTTTTTTGAGAGATACGTATTAAAAATCATTTTCATTCAAAAAAGAAATTTAATTGCATTTATTTTCAAGGATTTATTCAAATATCGTCGAAATAAGGGCCTGAAATGTAGGTTGCTCTAAAAAGGTGGATGCAAGCTTTATTTAATTAACTACTGAGTGTATACATGTCTTTTTATTTATACTCCTGTCCTGTTCACATAGAACAAATTTTCCGCTTAATAAAGATTTCGTAATAATTTCATTAGTTACATACGAAGACTTATGTGCATTTAAGAGCAGAAGACGCAGAAAGATTCGAGAAAACGTTCACCTACCTAGATCCCATTTTAGTCCCCATTATTAAGTGATTTCGACAAAAACCTTTCGAGACATTTAAAAAGAAACTACGAAATAAAAACTCTAGGCAAATAATAATAATAATAATAGTAACAATAATCTAAATTTTTACTCACTATCTTTACTAAGTTACGCACAACAAAATTCCATTCTCTAAGGAGATAGTTAAGAATAAATTTATTGATTTATTTGGGTCAGTTTTCAATGCCTGTGGCTAAACAATTTCGAAGTAACTTTTAACAGATTTAGGAAGAAACTATAAAATAAAAACTGTTCGTTTGGGTGGTTAATGAAGACTCACAAGTAGTCGGATGGTTAAAAACCTCTAAATACTGGTAGTTGGATTCGGGTTAAAACAGAGGAGAATGGACTGACTGTATGGTAGACTTTCATGGTTTTCCCCGTGTGTAACGTGAATACGAGCAAGTTTCCCTTAGAAAGTCTTCCACGAATGCATCACTCTCCTTAGAAGATAAGCCTCGTGTGCTTTGTCGCATTCAAATAGTCTAACCCTATAAGGTATTTATCCCGCCTTCTTAGCATGCTTTCGTGGTGTAATGGCCAGCACACTCGGCGCGTATTCGAGAGGTCCGAGGCTCGAGTCCCGGCGAGGGCATTGCACATTTCTCTCTTCTCCAGCTTCACAGATACCTAATGTCTCTACAGCGGTGCCCGAATTAAAAAAGGCGGTGAATGATGATTCTCCACCACCAGGATTTGGCGATTGGGTCCCCTAATCCCCAGTCGCCCTTTAAAAGGGGAGTATATAAGATATTTCTCCCGCCTTCTTAGCATGCCTTCGTGGTGTAATGGCCAGCACACTCGGCGCCTATTCGAGAGATCCGAGGCTTGAATCCCAGCGAGGGCACTACACATTTCTTTCTTCTTCAGCTTCAAAAGCACCTAATGTCTCTATAACTCTGGTGATTAAATGTTGTATACCGGGTAAAACAGCACTCCATTTCATAGAAAGAACTTTAGATTCCCAAATGAAACTATTAATTACTAAACTCTCCACGAAACGCATGGAGAATTTGCATGTAATTTATTAAATTATTATAAGCATTTTACTAGCTGCGTTTTTCGCTCTGTGGAGACCATCTAAAAAGTTCGATTCTGCACTTGCAAAGCCTTCTTATTCCAGTGTTGAAAATATTCCCGTAAAACTTCATGTAGAGAAACACTGTTAGTGAGAGCAGATATCTTGAATTATTGGATCAGAGTATGAGCAAACGTCACCGGTTGAGAGAAGATCGATGCACAATCGGCCTAAAAGAAGGACAGTCAGAGGAAAGAATCTCTCCACATTTGGGTCTGAGCAATACCATTACTGGACAACGTTGACAGAAATATTGAACTATGGTAGAGCACTGCGTCAAGAGGGCAACAAATAACAAAACGTGAGGATACAGTGAGCGTCAGATCGATTCTCGCAGCACTTGATTCGTCATTATCAACGATTCGACGCGCAGCCGGGATACCAATGGCCGCAAGTACCATTGATAGGTAACTCAGAAAACGGGGGTCTTCGCTCACGACATCAGCTACCTCTCACACACCAACAGGCACTTTGCAACGGGCTCTTTCGACCTGAAATCTCACTGATTAGAGTAAAATTGTCTTCAATATGAGTTACGATGATCAATAAAGATGTGTTTGAATATGCTCAGGTCAGCGTTGGCACACTGACTTGATTGCCACCCTGGCCAACAACAAGGAGTGAGAGCCTAAAGCAGGGGTCCAACCTTTTTTTCCCTAAGAGCACATTCTAGAATATCTGTTGGACGTTGGACACCACTTACTTTTTGAAGATGAATTTATAGTTGGATAGAGTTAATAATACATGCACATAAAAAACGAGATCGGTCATATTTCGCTGTGTACTGGTATGTGTGTTGGACGCAATTTCTATTTCATTAAAAATGAGAAAACTTTCTTATAGAATTTTATTGAAAACTAAAACCTTTTTATTGTGATCGCACAGCGGCGGGCACACGTTAAACGATCGGCGGGCGTAATGGTGCCCGCGGGCATTGGTTTGGGAACCCCTGGCCCAAGGTGCCATTTCATTTGACAGTCGAATTCCTTTAGTTATCACTCGTATTACTCTTACAGCAAGGCGGTACGTTGACGGTATTCTGCGTCTTATTGTGTCGCCCTTCATTTCGAAGTAAAATATTCTTTGAAAATTTATGAAGAACCTATAAACGGCAAATTAATTAAAAAACAATACTAAATAAACGCATCTCCATATATTCGTATTGCTTTGCGGAACTCTTCTCATGTCACATCATTAAACCGTTGATTAGTCTACTATTAGAGTCCCTGAAACTGCATTATAAGCCTTCTTTATTTCTTTTTATTTAGTGGAGATCGGGGGACTTTACTTAATATTATGTAACATCTCCAGCAAGAATAATAATACGTGACACAGCCTTAAAATTCAGAGTAGATATATCCATAGAAATTTTGATTAATTCCTTTTATTGTAATTTTATTGTACCGTTTATTGTTCGTGAGAACTTCGACTTTTATTATCATTTTACTAAATACCTAGCACTTATAGCTTTTCTTCCAAATCTATATCTCGAAGTTTCATTCTGCCATTTAAAATACAGACAGCGAACTTCAGTTTTTATATTTTCTTCAACGCAGAGATGTTAAAATGCTACATGTATTTTAAAACTGTTCCGTAATTATTCTGAAACCTTGATGAATCTCATCGGCCCTTTATCTATGCAGAGAAGAGTAGACTACTTTCCCCAATACATATCCAGAGTACCCTTCATAAATTCCTGAACTATAATCAAATAAACTGTCACAGATTTATTTTACAACAGGAATGAACAGCAGCCGGAGCAGCAGTAACAACAACAACAAAAATACCGTTTTACAGAAGATGCTGGAAATGACCATTATGTTCTTCAGTTCTCAAATACACACAACGATATAACTTTCTCACCTCTTTGTTCAAATTGCTGATTGTAATATCAAACATGTCTGTTTATGATGCTGCTTGGTAGATCTTTCACCTTCTCAATCAGCAATTCGCTATTCTTACGTGAAACTCATGGCGTATTGACTTTTCTTACCTCCCATTCATTACATTCAGTATTCCGACAGTCAATGCAGACCTTCTTGTGAGCGCTTAAAAGAAGATCAAACACATTTAACCCAACAGCAATACTTGTCAATGTTTTCTATTGTTAACGCTATTAATATTTATAATAAAACGACTCGAGGATTTCTGAAGCGCAGTGTAGTATCATTTAGTCAAACAGTAACATTCTCTTTCATAATTTCTCCAGCAAATTATTGTTTTCGCTTTAGCATAGCGAATTGACTAAAATGGATAAGTATAAAAGTGAATAGACATAAAAAACAGTTAAGCAGATATTGACCATGGTGTAGGCACACGAGTAAAAACCATTGAGAATTCCCCAAAATAATAGTAAAAATAGTAGCAAGACCACTTAGAATGTATGTCAGAATTGGTCGCTTTCTAGAACCATTAGAAAATGATACGGTAAATATTTGATTTTTCCTTTAATAGCCCATCTCTTTCTTTTATAGTATAGTAAACTAAATGCTTACAAAAATTAACACATTATGTATTTACTAATAAGAATGACTATTATTAAACAAAATGCTAAGGAAAACAATGAATATTATGATAACTGTTTTAAATGATTACTTCCTAATGATTTAAATCATTAATTTAATGATTAATTTTTAATGAAAATTTTTATTTTTTCTTTAATTTTAATTTTTTTAATTTAAATGATTAATTCTTAAATTTCTTAGTGATTAATTCGTAATGATTTAAATGATGATTTCATAATGGAAATTTTAATTTTCTTAATTTTAATTTTTTTAATTTAAATGATTAATTCTTAAATTTCTGTTTTGTTCAACTGCAGGGAGAATGATCTAACTTTAGTTGATGTTCTAATAAGGTCTCCTAAAAGAGCGTTGAGAAGATGAAACCTAAGTGTGCATTCAATCAAAATTTTAGCCCTTTAGTAAAGAGTGACGGTATTTAAAAGTAATAAATACTTTATAGTTTTTTAGAAAGCTTTTTATCCTGTGCTTTCTGAAATAAAAAGACAGCTATTCAAATAAGAGATTCGGGACTTTCTAAAAGTATCAAACTAAATATTAGCATAATGTGGGAGAAAATTATGTGCACACTTATTGAGTTCGTATTAAGTAAGAAATAATGCAAGCCAGTCAATATTCTCCACTATATATCACTTGATTTTATGTAGCATATTTGTAACATTAATAAACTGAAAGAGGATTATATCTAGAACAGAAAGTGAAAGCTTGTGCTTTTAAATAGAACTAGTAGTATTACTATGCTTTTGTACTGGAGCTTCACATTTCAAAGCATTCTAAGCCTAACATGTTTGCCGGATATGGGATTATTAAGAAAAGCATGGCGCTTCTAAACTAAAGTTGATTTCAAAATAATTTATTAAAAATATTAAATTTTGAAAATATCGCTTTTATTTTACTCGTATAATTTAACTCACGAGCTCCTATTTCTTTTCCTTTTCAAATACAAAAGCTCTTTTATCTCAAGCGTTATCTGCATTTCATTTTCCATAATCCTTTCCCAATTAAAATTATTCAATGCCGGATGTGAATTAGCCATGCGCACAGATGGCAAACACGCAATTTCGACTTAATAAGCTTTCTCTGCTAATATAAATAAACACAATTTACAAAGTTTCTGATTATTCTGTTCAATTACTTTACTGCTCTTTATGCTTACATCAAGACGACAAAGCGGTATTTTCGAATTAACGAGGTGCGAAAGATTCGGCGCTTGTATAAAACGAGCGAGATAAGCATTGCCAACTACAAATCGTTTAATTATTTTTTTCTTATACTTGAAGACTTTTTAAAAGTCGAAGTTCACGAAGGATAATGCGAAGCAATTATTTTCTCAAATTGAAAGTGATCACTGTGGTTTTTCTTTTAATAAACACAGAGATAAAAGGGTATTCATTTATTTACGGAAGATCGGCAGATTTTTTGATAATTGCGAACAGCTATGTTTTGTTTTACATGTAAGGTTCATTACCGACGCAGTGACTGATACTTTTAATCAATACCAGTGTTTTTGTTAAAGTGTAGGAAAACTAAAGATACAGTTTCAAACATTCCCTTTTATTCCACTAATATACAACTACGATGTTTTTGTAGTACGTTTTCGTTGATAAATTTTTGTGCTCAGAAAATTTACGCCGTTAACGATAAATGAATCATGGAGTATTGTCAGTGTAATAGCAGTGTCAGTTTCTAAAGTTTCGTAAGAAATCTCAAATTATTCCTGTTTATCTTTAGAGTACTAGAAATCAGTATCAAATCGTTCAATGGTTTCATTAAAATTTATTTGAAATGTACCTGTTATGCTTACCCTATTGTTAAAATGGAAATTAAACAACTCTTTCGAAGCCAGAGTCTTAAACCATTAAACAGTTTCCAGGAGTTGGATATATATATATCCAACTATATATATATAATCGTGGTAATTTTGTTTATCCTTTAAATATTGGATGGTTTCGGTTTATA
>KK113744.1:461146-488980 GCA_000611955.2 Stegodyphus mimosarum
ATATATATATATATAGTATATCTCTTTTAATAAAACACATTATGAGGTTTGATGCTATTAGCTTCTCAGCAGATTTTTGATATGAAGAACCAATGGCATGTCATATATGTCATAAACATAAACCGAAATCATTCAATATTTAAAGAATAAACACGATTAAAATTAACACTATTTCTAAAATACCTAATAGTCATCAAATTATGTACTCAATAAGTTAAACACAAAAAATTGAATTTATTTTATTCAAAAGAGAAAAGTATTTCTTCAAAACACTCATCAGCAGACCTGTTGTATTTGCGGATCCTGTTTCGGATAGATCGCAGATAGATGTATCCGGAGTGTCATCGGCTTCGATTCGGTTAAGAACAGTATTGGCTCTAGAAAAATTAAAGAAAGAAAACATTTAATTTAATCAATTTTCATTTGAAATTACAGAAAAATGTCTGTCAGTTTTATGGCATTCAGTTCGAGAGCAATTAAATACTGCTAAACATTTTCAAATTTAAAATGTGTCACGAATCTTCGAAACTCATACCCATTATTTAAAGTTACAAATTTGAGATAAAAATATTAACAATAAAGATAATAATAATAATAATAATAATAATTGTGATAATAAAGAAACAGAAGGTTAAGCATTACCTGATAATAAAAGTTTTCGAAACTGATAAATTTAGAATTTTAAGCATCGAAATGTATTAAAATTAACTAAATGTATTTTTCTGTAATTATAAATCGTGCTTACAGGATCCAGAACAGTCTTCAGATTATAGTTATATCATCTGATTAATAAACTATTACGGAAATGAGATTGATATAAATAAGCTGGAAGGGGGGAAAATCTCCTTTTCTCCTTCTGTAAAATCTATAAATAAATAAATAAATAAAGATATTTATGCAAACATAATAAACTCAAACTTTTGCTTTTTGTTTTTTATTACTCAATAACATGTTATTTGAAAACAGTTCTTGTTTGTGCCCATTCAAATAAAGAGAATGATCCTTTTTTGTTTTTTAAAAGGGAAAATAGGTATTTTAAACACATACTTCGAATAAAAAAGCTTTAAACACATTAAATTTCAACAATAATTTGCTAAAAAATCTGAGTAGCGCAAATTAGTTAAAATGAAATAAATTCTTTTGGCAAAAAGCAGAGTCAAATGTAATAGCCTTACAAGTGGGCAAATTATTTTATTTCGTAACATAAAACTTACAGAAAAATAAAAATAATTTTCTTAGTTCTGTATTACTCTTCTGCGATTTATGGCTTTATGCCGCAAACACAGTTTATAATAAATTTTATATAAGATATAATTTGTTCTTTTTATGTCAAAGGATAATCCGTTACATGATGATTTGCCAGATAGCTAAAATACATATATTGAAAAGGGGTGTAGAGTCATTACGTTATTTCGAAGCATGAAACACGAGAAATGAGCAATGCACACGCCGGGACTTGAACCTCGGACCTCTCTAATATGCTCCGAGTGGACTGACTATTACACCACGCAGGCATGCAAAGAAAGCGAGATAAATACCTTCTATACTTCCCCTTTTAAAGAGCGACTAGGAATTAGGTGACCCAGTCGCCAAATCTGGTGGTGGAGAATTATCATCCGCCACTTTTTTTAGTTTGGGCGCCACTGTGGAGTCATTGGAATATTTTTGAACAAAAGACATGAAAAATGAACAATGCCCTCACCTGGACTCGAACCTCTCGAATACGCGCCAAGTGTGCTGGCCATTACACCACGAAGGCATGCTAAAAAGGCAGGAGAAATACCTTATATACTCCCCCTTTTAAAGGGCGACTGGGGATTAGGGAACCCAATCGCCAAATCCTGGCGGTGAAGAATCATCATCCGCCACCCTTTATATTTTTTTTTTGTTGTTGTTGTTCGGGCGTCACTGTAGAGTCATTAGGTTATTTCGAAGCATGAAACACGAGAAATGAGCAATGCTCTCGCCGGGACTCGAACCTCTCGAATACGCGTCGAGTTTCCTGACCATTACACTACGAAGGCATGCTAAGAAGGTGGTAGAAATACCTTATACGGTTATTTTAAGGTTAGGTTATTTAAATGGCTATACATATACACGAAGGCTATATGCTTAGGGTGAGGCTATAGAGTTATTAGGTTATCTTCCAGCAGCAGATGTGAAAAATGTGCAATCCGCTCCACGAGACTCTAACCTCGAATACGCGCCAACTTGTGCTACCGTTACACCACAAATATTCCCCCTCCTTTAAAGAGCGACTGGGGATTAGAGAACCCAATCGCCAAATCATGGTGGTGACAAATTATTGTCCACCACCTTTTAATTCGGGCGCCATTAGTTGAGTCATTAGGTTATTTTGAAGCAGGAGATGTGGAAAATCTGTAGTGCCCCTGCCGAGAATCTAACCTGGACCTCTCGAATACGCGCCAAGTGTGCTACCGTTACACAACAAATATATTTCCCCCTTTTAAAGAGCGACAGGGGATTAGGGGGCCCAATCGTAAAATCATGGTGGGGACGAATTATTGTCCACCACCTTTTAATTCGGGCGCCATTAGTAGAGTCATTGGGTTATTTTAAAGCAGGAGATGTGGAAAATTTGTAATCCCCTCGCCGAGACTCTAACTTGGACCTCTCGAATACTCGTCGAATGTGCCACCGTTATACCATGAAGGCATGCTGGAAGGAGGGAGAAAATGCCTTATAAGGCATGCCTTCGAGAACGGCTTTCTAAAAAAAATTGACTCGTTTTTATGTTACATATGAAGAACCACAAAAATCTACCCTGCAACCAGTCCATTCACTTGGGCTCGGAGTTGAGTCGAACTCCCAGTATTCAGCATACTTAGTCTCTCGCCAATGGTGAGGGTGCAAAAAAGCGGGTATTCTGCCATCCCAGGTTAACGCACTGACCTATTAATACCATATAGGTCAGAGCAATACTTAAGAGTAGTATTTCACTCAGCTCATGTAAGGACATGGTGCGTTCCCTCCATACTTACCTAGATTTGGATTCGTAGACACAGATGCATGTTCCTCAAACTAAGTAGATAACGCAAACCACTTCATCTTTGAACCAACCATTGATATTCAAACTCTCAGCAACTGCGCCTATGGAAGCTAACTCTTGAGCATTGACCGGGATGGATAAATAATACAAACGGAAACGCAAGTGCCAAAGCAAAGATTGTCTAAATAATGTCGCTGTGTCAGCCAGCTAAGCCAGTGCCCCACGGAAGACTCATGTTTCAAATTACGAACGTTGACAGTAAATGACATGTATAAATACTTACCATAGCGAGCGGCATAACGTTTACAGGTAGCTAACTCAGTGCATTACGTCAAGATTAGTGGCGTGTGGAGTATAGTTAATACAATATACACACTTGCATAGTTAATGTTAGGTTAATGTATTGTAATGCATCATTAATGTATTGCTTTGCATAGTTAATTGTATCATTAGGTTAATGTATTGTATTGCATTGTAAGGCGAAATGATATGTATTGCATTGTAAGGCGAAAGTTAGGTAACCCTATCAATAGGCTAATGCAGGCTGATATGCAGCTATACCTGTAGTAGATCAGCTGGTCATTTGATGATTAAATATAAAAACTTATGGAACCTTTCTTTTTAAGAAGCTTTTATCACTTGGAAGTATACGTAAGTGCATTTTTTTCAGTTAGCTCAATTAGAATCAAATTATAATTTAATATAAATAAAAATGAAATGTTGATAGTTTTGTAGATGAATTAATATTATTTTAATTTCATATATATTAAAGATAACATATATACACGTAAGATATTGAATATTTGGTAACGTGTGTTAAAATGCGAATAAGAATTTTTTTTTTAAGTTTCACAAGATACAAAAATGAAAAGAGTGACAAGTGCGCTGAGGAATTTTTAACATTTTATTAATCTATCAACAC
This sequence comes from Stegodyphus mimosarum, assembly GCA_000611955.2. NCBI lineage: Eukaryota > Metazoa > Arthropoda > Arachnida > Araneae > Eresidae > Stegodyphus > Stegodyphus mimosarum. The sequence continues at coordinate 465,079 of KK113744.1, forward strand.
AGGAGATCAGACGAAATTCATGAGAAGTTTTATATGAGCATTATAGTATCATACTTCAATCTGAAGAAGTCATACTTTTAAACAGCTAAAAATACAGAAGACGTCTAAAAATTCAAATAAATTCTGCTTTTCTTTCTTAATTGTACTAAGAAACAAAAATGACACAAACTACTACTTCTTCGAAGTACTAAGGGATATTCTCAATATAGGAAATAATTTATTCAACAAATAATTCTAACTACATAAAACTAGTTTAATCGAGTAGTAAGTTGCTGCAATAGCAAATGCGTAGTTGAGTAGTAAAATGTGTGTGTTGCAAGTGTGCAAACAAAAGTGCAGACATGTGCCGTATTTCAGTGTAATATATTTTAAAATTAATATTCGACCATAATGAATCCGTTGCTATTTCTTCCCCTTAGGAGCACAAGCAGCTGCTTCATAAATGGATAATGCAAAAACAGAGCAATAAGAAAGCTCTGCAACAAGAAGCTAAATTACTAAGACACAAATTATAAACTTTCACGTAACCATATTTTCAAGAGATTCATATGTGTTCGAAAAGGAATTTAATGTACCATATCTTAAGAATGCCCGAAGGCCCTGAAAGCGAAACCCCCTCCCCCCTTTCTAACAAAAAAAATATCCAATGCCCCACACATGTCGAGCTCTAATCATTAATCGGTGCATTCAAGAAAAGAACTGCCCGCGGGCATAGGAAGGCCGAGTAATGTCGAGGTCACGTGAGCTAGCTAATACAAGATCCCGGATCTCGATTAAGCATTCTTGCATCGTGGGTTATTGTTGGTAGTCTGCTCGACTACCCCCCCCTCTCCTATCTATCTATCTATCCATCCCGGGACACACCCTGTTCTCTGTTTTAAGAGGCAACTACAAGACAAAAGCGCACCGGGTAATTTGGTGGTACTCGTCAGTAGCAATATACTGCGAGAGCACCTGGCAGAATATGAAATTCCGGGATTATGAATACCTTCTGCAATTTCATCGTCCCCCCTATCGGTAGTTTGCTCCATTAAAAAAGATAAGATGACTTCCTTTTCTTATTTTATTTTGAAGTTTGCTTTTTTTTATTTCCTTTTAATAGTCGTAAAGGTCGAGTCCAAATATTTTGCGGATCATATATTCTACTCTGTTGATAAGGGGAAATGTTACTTCATCAAAAGGTGCATTTACTTTACTAGCACAATTTAATGTGTTACAGTAAAAATATTCGAAAACTGTGATTGTACTTAAAGAAGTATTCACATACTAAGCACGAAGATCAGATAAAAATCGAAGGGAAAGCATGTGAAAAAATTTCAAGATCATAGTCATTCAAGATCAGTCTCTAAGGTTTCATAAAATACCTTAAGAAATAGTCGCTCTGTAGCAATGTGAATAGTCACAGTACTGCAGAGCTATGTTTCATTTACAGTGCTTCACTTAATATCTTGCTCTTTCAATGTAACATTCACATTTTATGAGTGAGACTAATTGTGAAAAATGTAGTAAGAGAAATATGTAACAGCATATCGTTTCAAGGGAATTTAAGGTCTAATCGTATCAGAATTTTAGGTTTGCCAAATTGGTCTTAAGCAATCACTGTTCCTTAAAAGTAAGCTTTTTAAAAACTGACTCTGAAACACCAAGCTTAAAAACGAGTTTTACTTTTCCCCTTCTCTCATAGTTACAATGAAACAGATCATTATGAATTATCGACTGAACGCTTTTCTTATTCAGATAATAGTATTAATACAGCTCACAATACAGTCAACATTTTTAGATGTATGCTGATTAAACTTTTATTTATTGAGCCAACATATGTTTCAAAATTTCTTTTATAAGAAAATTAATTAATTTTCTTTCCTATCACTTATTTATGACATTCTGTTTCAAAATTTCCTTAACATAAAAACTGCTGAGATTGAATGTTAAATTGCTGTATTTTAAAAATTATTGTTTTCAAGGGATATATCTCCGTCACCTGTGACTGCGAAATTCAATATTATTTTTATCATTTTAAATATATCATAACCTTTACTTTCAAGTTATAATAATTTCATCGGTCAGAGACGAAGTGACAAGACGAGAATTTTAATGTGTCTTGAAAACACAAATTTTTAAAATGCAGTATCTCGCGATGAAATTGCGGCAAGCAGAATTTTGCTGCCAAGCTAAATGCAGCAACAGAAATCTAAAGTAGAGTAATGGTCAGCCTGCATTGCCAAGCGCTCTCTGATAAACTTTAAACCTTTCCACTAATTTATAATTTCAACTTATTTGCATTCTGCTGGAAGTTGACGAAAGCTGAAGTTACAATAAAACCAAAGTAACAAGGTAACTAGTTAACTAAAATAAAACATTTCAATCGTATTAAAAGAGTACAAAATAGCTGTAAAAAATGCATAATATTTCTGGTTTTCAAATGAGCAAAATTGAAAATTTTATTTTAGTGCAATTACACTTGCAAGTCTTCGCATCTCCAAAACTTATCAAAGAACTGATAAAGTACGATGATATTTATTTTATGTGTTCTGCGTATGATTCTGTGATTAAAACAAATATTGAGTTGCTAAAAGCCGTCCTGTTTTTTTTTGGGCATTCAAATTACGAGAAGACTTGACGTCGTACATAACACTGTGATGATTGGAATTTTCAGACAATAAAACGTACAGGCAGACACCTTATAAATGCAAAATGCTAGTAAGAGTAAATGATTCGGTTAAAAAAAATTCAAGCGATTTAAAATGAAAATAAGATCGAAAGCATATCAGACGCTGTTTGTTGTACGCGTTTCAGAGCGGCAATACTGCAGCCGTAGCGTCACAAAACATTTGTCATGTGTTCAGGAGGATGCATTTGAAGACAGCCCATGTCGTCACTGGTTTCGAAAATTCAGGGATTGAAGGTGTAAAAATCAGTTACAAGGATATCTCTCAGTGGTTTCTGAGCAGATTCTGGAGCAAACCATACGGAATGCCTCTCATGCAACGCTATCTGTACTTAGAACAAGAGTTTAAATACAAATGCACTTAGGTTAATCACAAGGCTGGATCAGTGCATTCCACATAGCTCTCTGAAAAGCAATGAACGGTGAGAAACAGTACCTTTCTTTGCTTCTCTTTCCAGATATTAACTTTTTTTAATGAATTATGACGGGATATGTGCGTACTTTACGTCTTCTTCTATTCGCTCTCCTTTTTTCACCCAAGAAAACTGAACGAACTTTTCCAGCAACCCAATAAAATGATGGATAAATGAAATTAAACATGATTTACGAATGCTTAAATTTTAAATCTTCTTCTCAGGATTCTCATTAAGGTTCTGTGATAAGGTCAGTAAACAATATACTAGGCAAATCACGCGAGGGTTAAGCCTTACCCTATCTTTTATATGCTATGGAACCGAAAAAGCCGTATATCCATACGGTTCATTTGATCTTACGAATTTTAAAATATGAAAATTCAGTTTTTTCAGTATATTTAAAATTAATGTAATATAAATAAAATTAAATGAACGTATGATGAGCGTATAATATTAGATAGAAATATTAGAACATATTAAAAGTCTTTTTAAATATTAATTTTCCGGAATTCAATCCAAAATTTTCTTTGATTCCTGATTAAATGTAGTATATTTTAAAATTGAAATAAATGGTGTAAATAAAAAATATTTTATGTAGTTATACCGAAATTCACTGCATTTCTGAACGGAAAATTAACTTGAATAATTAGTCCAATTCCCATTGTGTTATGCATGAAGCGAAGTTATTTGAAGTCCCATAATACAATAAATGTTAGCCCTTCATTATACAGCTTTGAAAAAAAAGAGTTCAAATTCATGAGCAATTATTAAACGCACATAACAGATCTTTAAACGTCATTGTAGAGATCAGAAAAAAATAGTAGTGGGCGGTAAAGAAAACTTTCAAGACATTTCCTCATTGACTGAAAGATCGATTTTAGATGCCCGTCATGATCTTTGTTTTAAGTCAAGGAAGAACAGGACTTTTCATTCTTTAGCTAATTTTCAAATTACTGCAATTTTTCAGATCTTTTCAAACGAGCATTTCGATGATGAAAAATGAAACATGAAAAAAGGCATAATTCGTGAATTGACAAATTTATTGACTTTATTCATGAAATCTAATTCATTGACATGTAAAGAGAAAACTGCTTACATGAAGAGGGAGGGGAAGAAAGTTTCTTTCAGCATACATTTCTTATTTATCCTTATAGATTCTATTCTCCGAGCTCAAACCTTTCTTATTTATCCTTAAAAACATTTCTTACTTATCCTTATAGATTCTGTTCTCCGAGCTGAAACCTTTCTTATTTATCCTTATAAGCATTTCTTACTTATCCTTATAGATTCTATTCTCCGAGCTGAAACATATGACTAATAAGAATTTTTGAAGTTTGAAGTCAGGAAACATACTGTAAATTTGCATCTAAAACTAAGTTATTTATCAGTAAATTTTTAGAACATATATTATTTTCCTTTTCCTAAATCTAATGTCGTATTTTTGAAATGAGCGTAGAGTTTCAAACCGTTTAATAAAATATGTCATAGACAACCTTTACGGAAACGGTTCAAAGTTCCGAAATATTTCATTTTAAAGATTAAATAAATTTCAAGCAATGCACACCAAAAGGAAACATAAAATTATAAGGTATTTCTCCCGCCTTCTTAGCATGCCTTTGTGGTGTAATGGTCAGCACATTCGGCGCGTATTCGAGATGTCCGAGTTCCGGCGAGGGCATTGCCTGTTTTTCCACTCTCCTACTTTCAAAAAAATCCTAATGTCCCTACAGTGGCGCCCGAACTAAAAAAAGGGTGGCGAATGATGATTCTTCATCACCAGGATTTGGCGATTGGGTCCCGTAATCCCCAGTCACTCTTTAAAAGGGGGAGTATATGTGGTATTTCTCCCGCCTTCTTAGCATGACTTCGTGGTGTAATGGTCAGCACACTTGACGCGTATTCGAGAGTCCCGGAGAGGGCATTACTTATTTTTCATGTCTCCTCCTTAAAATAACCTAATATCTCTACAAAATAACTGCCTGTTTCCTTAAGAACATGATATACAAATATATATTACATCTGAGTTTAGAATGTTCACATCTTCCGAATCACGAAACACTCAAATAATGAGATATTGTAGCATTATTCATTGCAGTAGTCACTGAAGGTCACTTGTACTTGGTAACGTATTAATTCCAGGAGTTAATTTAACAGCAAAGAGGTACAGAATAGCACTGTTACCATCAAAGTGCTCGGAAGATGGTGCTTGAATAGTATGAAAATAGTGCATCTCAACTCAGAACGTGTTGTAAAGTTGCAAAACAAGAATTCATTATAAAGATCATAAAATGCAAGATTGATTAGAGCTTGCTATGATTGAAGATTGCTATATTTAAATCATGTTGAAATTTATCTGGGTCTAGATTTAAATAGTATTAAGAAAGAAACAGAGTATGCTTTCATTAGCCATAATTTTATTGTGCTCATGATGACATATTCGAACTTCATTATTAGTAATTTTCAGTTTTTGATCTCCCCCTCTCTCCACATTCACACACGCATCCACATATAAATACATTACTTTGTATTTTTATCAAAACAATGAAACACAGAAAGTTGTTAAAATTATTCTGAGAAATGGCCTGAATATAAGAGAACTGGATAAAAATGTGCTACCTGTTAGTTTAAAAATTTTCATATCCGATATTTTTTAAGCATTAAACAGTCTACATTAGAAAGGTTTTTAACAATAAAACTCCATATCTATCAAGAGAAGCATTACTTTCAAATACGCTTACTATGATTTCACAACTAAATAAAGCAATCGAAACAGTAGCTATAAAAGAAATCTACAAGATTTTATTATTTCTATAGTTATAGAGACTGACATAAAATCCCGACAGCAGACAAAAGGCATAATTTGTCAAATGACAAATTTATTAACTTCATTCCTCAAATCTAATTCAATGGCATGTAAAGAGAAAACTGCTTACCCTGTATAAATAAAGGGGGAGAGCAAGTAAGTTTGTTTCAGTAAAAACATTTCTTATTTATCCTTATAGATTCTATGCCGTTTCTTCAAACGATGTATAAAAAATGTTCAAGCTTATAACAAAGAAATTAAGAGTTGGTAATGTTTCTTATTTACTCCAGAATATATTAAGCTTCTCATGAAATGGGTAACTCCTGCATACACTTAAAGACTTGTTGAAGGAAAAAATATAAATTGATCAAAGGGAAACCCAGAATGTTGAGTTACCTTAGATTGAAATGATGCAGACCTGGAACTTTTGTGTAAGTGAAGAAGTATATGGAAATGTAAATGTGTAAGTGAAGAAGTGTATCTCATATGGAATTTAATTCATCATTTTCTGTGCGATTTTACCATCTGATACATTTCTTCCTGGATGTTCCTGGATCTTCCTGGATGTTTTTTAATCACGATCTTTCTCAATTATACATAGCACTCATCTTTTGAATTACATCGCTACACTGTTATAGTTTGTTGTATTGCTTAAGAATTGTCTATTCTCAGAAATTTCATTTAGTTTAACACCGCTAGAAATATATCAAGTTCGAATTCGTCGTCATGACCACAATAAAGTTATAGCTATTGAAGGCAGTCTCTTTTTCATTCTTTTTTTTCCTTTTTCTTCCTTTCTTTCAGTAAATACATGAAAGGAACTCAAACATGAATATATGGAATGGAGAACAAACATAACATGAACATAATATGAACATGAATATCCACACGAAAAATAAATTCTTGAGAATCGATATGAAACACACGACTCTTGAGAAAATGCAGAAACTGTGTGTAATCAAGATAAGTTTAAGTCTGCACTGCAAATGAAGGCAAAGCGAAATATAAAATAAAAGTGCTTAAAATGTACCGTGTATTGGTAGAAATTAGAAACTGACAGAACTAATTTATACACAAAAGTGTACACTGTAAAGATAATGAAGAATTTCCCGCCCCTCCCCCGCAATAAGTAACAATCAACTCATTAAGTAGAACCGAGATGCCTACTATTTCACGGCAAACCCTGATAGTCTAAATACACGCATAGTTGACGTAAAAAAAGTGTCTCCAGTTTGTAAATTTAAGAAATGTGCGCACAAATAAAGCAATTATTACGTACGCTTGATATCAAGATATTTGCAAATGAGCATGAAATCATAATGTCTTCACCAAATAACGTTATGTAAGCAATTAAGTCAGAGCTGTTTTCACTTATTCTAATTCTCCATCACGATTAAAATAGCACTTAAGTTGAGAGACAATTAATTCAATACAGATATCTGTTAGATAGCTTTGTTAGGACTCATTTGGATGGCCCACACGCCTTTTACGTATGTGTCACCACTGCTTACATAACTCATCATAACAGTATGTATAACAGAAGTTCAAAAAAGCTGCACCCACATGTTTAGCGCAGTATTGGAGGAGTATTTCAGTAGCAGGTCGACCATCCCAGTTGTGTTAACATAAGAATAGGTGTGGTAGGGCTTTCCTTCGAAACGTCTCCAGTCGTTCAGATGTGCAGCATCTACATGCACGGGCTACCGGCATTGCGCTGTGCAATGCTGCAGCGAGACTGCATGGTTAGTTCATATCTGAGAAAGAATGATAGCTTCAGGGGCTTTCCACAAAACTAAGAATAATTTAATTTAAAAAAATCTTTCCTAGATAATTAATTCAAAATGCTTTTATTGTGACATTTTGGAATTTAAAATTAGATAACGTGCAACAATTCTGAGAACCTTAAGCGTTTAAATTGCTAATAATAATAAATAAATTACAAATGTAGCAATAGTAAAGACTTGCAATAAACCCTGCAATCTAGAAATTTAAAACATTTTATTCTCTACAACTGTCTACACTTTTACCGCCTGATTTTTGCTATGCAAATGATTCTAAGTAGTAATGGATTAAAATTTGTTCTAAGCTTATAAGGTATTTCTCCCGCCTTCCTAGCAGACCTTCGTGGTGTAATGCTTAAGCATACTCGGCGCGTATTCGAGAGGTTCGTGGTTCAAGTCCCGGCGACAGCATTGCTCATTTTTCATCTCTCCTGCTTAAAAAAAAAACCTAATGTCTCTACAAGGGCGCCCGAACTAAAAAAGGTGGTGGATGATGATTCGCCACCACCAGGATTTGGCTATTGGGTCCCCTAATCCCAGTCGCCCTTTAAAAGGAGTAGTATATAAGGTATTTCTCCCTCCTTCTTGGCATGCCTTTGCGGTGTAGTTGTTAGCAAGCTCGGCGCGTATTCGAGAGGTCGGTGGTTCAAGTCCCGGGGAGGACATTGTTCATTTTTCATCTCTCCTTCTTCTAGATAACCAAATGTCTCTACAAGCTTTGTAATAAATCTTAATAAATAATACTGAATTACACTATACGTATATTTTCAAGAGTATTTATGTTAACTGGCTTTATTCTAATTCGTTATAAGACTAATATTAGACATTTTACTATCTAGTTGCTAAATTTAGAATGATTCAACGCAGTTTAAGTATTTATAGAACAATTATACTCGAAGAGATTTTTATTAAAATTTTGCCTAATTTTTAAGAATCACGTAACTACTGTCAAGAAGTGAATAAAAATAAACCCTTTTACAGGAAAAGCAAACATAGTTTATTCAATATCTTAAAATTTTAACAAAGTAACAGACACGAATCTGTGCAAATTATGTAAACTACTAAACTAAATAAATTCTAGTTTCTAGATTTTCAGAACTTTATAAGACAATCAGACAAAAGCCAGAAAGATGAAAAAGAAGACAGTAGGAAGATTCCCCTCCCCCATACACATATAAAAAGTCTGTCACGCATGCGGCTGGAGCATAAATCAGTTTAATATATTACCTGACCAAAGGCAATATGGAAACTGATAGTATATTTGCAATTCGAAGCAGAACAGACATTACAGTTAGCGGCGTTTATGAAGGTGTGCGCAGTTATCATCGACCATTATAAGGAAGAAATTTAGAAAATAACATTAATACTAAATTTAAAAAAAAAAAGAGAGAGAAGAAGAAGAATTACTCTCTGTGTTAAACTGAATCTGAACTATCAAATTACCGTTTTTACATATAAGAATTTCTTTAGTTTTTCTTCACGATTGATCTTTTTTGAGTTTTCTTTGTTGGTAAAACTCGTCAGTGCTTTGGTAACTTATACATTTGAGTTATCAAGGATTTAAAATAACTGAATTAAGAGAGTTAACAGTCTCTAGAATTCTACAGTTTGCTGTGTTACATAGAGCAAGATACATCGAGCAATATTGTATCTCTTAATAAAGAGAACGGTACGGAATTTAATGGTATAAAAATGTGCTAGAATATTTCCGAGCGTATTGTTTTACAGAGGTTTACAGATGATGAATCAATTAGATATAACAATATTACATTATGGAAAAATGCTTTAGATATCAAAATACGATATGAATTATAATGCAAATTTACCACTAAATAAAATCTCAGATGACGTATTATAATTTTTGTCTAGATACTATACATGATAAAAATGGCGATTTTTTAGTATTAGATTTCATAGTTTTAAAACTTACAAGACTTTTGCAAAGAATTTAACATCCACAGGAAATGTTTTTTTTTCAACACCGGAAGAGAAAAATGGAGACTAAGAATATGTTTAAACTACTCAAAATAAAATATCAGCATATTTTGTCAATTCAAATTACACCAAGAATGGATAATATAATTTTCTATATACATTATTTTGACTAAAACGCAATTAAGAAATAGGGCTATGGCTATAGGTCACATAATTTCTACTATACCCCTGTATACTAAAGAAACGCATCTGGGTGGAGCTTTTCAGTGCGGTGAAGTGTATCATGAAAAATCATTCACACACCCACATCCCTAAGGGAGTTGATTTCTGCGATTATGCACGCAGTTTTACTTTTCTTTTTATCTATAACGGCATTTATAAACATCTCGATGCAAAGTATTTGATACTTTACATAACCCCTGTATACCTGATTGGAAATCGGCAGTTCTATAGAGTAATAATAATGACAACAAAATTTCACTCTTCTTGCCTTGATTGAAAAGTAACCAGGAACTTCCATTCCATTAATTAGTGTTAAAATGTTTGAGAATTTTAAACACTGATGACTACAATAAACAATATTTTATTTTTATTTTTATAACTCCAGTTTACTGCCCTTCGTTAATGAAATATGACACCAAGGCTGTTTGGTACTCTGAACAGATGACGTTTGCAAACAGGGCAGTTGATTGAAGATTAACTCAGTTTGTACAATTAATATATCATCGCAAGCTATCCACATGTTCCTCCAAAGACAAAGACTTTATAAGGATATCATCAGAATAAGGATTAATTCCATCTAATTTGTTTAACAGGTTAATTCAGGAGTTTTCATTCCATGCTGAAAAGCGTTTAACTTTATGAGCTTCTTTTTACGCACTATATAGGTTTGAGCTTTAGAAGATTTACCTTTAAGTGGAAGCTCAATTTACATTTGAGAAAAATCAATTTTTGAAAAGTAGACACTTCGTTCTATGAGGTAATAAATGATTTACACCAGAAACAGGGTATAGATCGTCTTTCACTGAGTACTTAAAACGGTTTTAAAATAGTAAACCGTTTAGAACAATAGAATGGGTTGTAGGGATTTATATTTATTTTAAATAACCAGTTAAATTTAATTTTAAGTTACTTTCCTATAAGCCTTCAGTCCCCTAATTGTCAGTGCCAGAATATTTAAATTTAGACGCGCGCATAAGAAATGCAAATTCTATTAGTGAGGGAATAAGTTTAAATATCGACGTTCCAGTAGAGAGAGAGAGTCTGGAAAATTTCCGTACGTGCTTATACGCAAGCTTCCGCTTAGCAGTTACTGCTAGTTAGACGTGGCTTAATCGCTATTATCTTGCTGCCACTAGACTCATCTACGCGCTGTAGGGTACAGGATTGTATGAGCCCTGTAGTTTAATTTTACTACTTGTAAATATCTCCCATTTTAAGTTTGATTCTACTGTTTCAGTTACCGTCCAAGTAGAGGCGTAGTATGTTAGCGTCAAGTTGACGCACTGTAAATTATTTACAGAGTTTAATAAACGGCTATTTTAACCCTTCTTCGGTGCAATCACTATTTCTCCGCATTCTACACAACAGAAAGATAGTAGAACCTTACAGGGTAATAAAAAGAATCTGTTAGTGCTGAGATGAGCAAGAAGAAAATCTTAAATCTTAAGACAAAAGTAATCAAAAATCAAACTTATACTGATGTCACTGAATATAAAACTGAAACATTGTACAATAGTATATATATTAATCAGCTATAAAACTTTATAAATATTGTAAAAGTAGTTATTAGAATTTTAAGGCATTTATAACAGTTTAAACATGAAATACTTTGAAGAGAGACTTTATTTTCTCTAATAATTCAGTTTCTCTAAGTGTGACAGCACTGTAATAAATTCCTTTTAGCTATTAGTATATTCTTGTTCGAGAAGTGATATGAACAAGTGGCAACTTATATACAAGGAGTATAGAACACTAGTCTGCTACAGATACCTGAAACTACAGTTACACTCCGGATCGCTTTTTCATTCAGGTAAAATAAAACTAAGCAGCTTATTTTTAGTTTATTCATATGTACCCAATTTCAATTTCAATACTTTATTAGCCCAAAGGGTATTAGGGCCCAAGCCGTAAGGTCTATTAATTTCGTTTTGGCATTTTGCGTTGAAAATTTCAAATGCCCGTTTCACCTATCAAATCCCTACCACCAATTATTATCGCCTGTGCTATATTTAAAGAAATGAAATAATGAAGAATCTGCCATATGTATGTTTCTCGCATTCTGATAAAACAACGGTACCTAGAGCCATAGCATTTTGAATAAAGTAATCCTCTACCGAATATGGGCATCTGGAAGCCTTAATTTGGAATTTGAAATTTGTTTTATTATCGATTTCATATTTTGTAACACTTTAACGAATTTTTGATGGACAAACTCAACGATTTCAAAGCCAGCAATGGCAACGCTCTAAGAGAAAAAAACATCTTTATCTCCAGCGCGCGAGACTGTGTATCGGAAAGTTTAAAGATATGCTCTTTTTAAATTATCTTGAGATATTGCTGTTGAAATTAATTTCATGGTTTAAGTACGAAGAACATGATATTTAATAAATAAGGGTTAAAAAAAGATTCCTTTGAGGGTAATATAAAATCTGAAAACTTTTAGATTTTTTTGTGTGTGTTAATGATTTAATATTCCTGTTAATCAATTTTTATTTTATAAGGTACTTCTCCCGCCTTTTCAACATGCTTTCGCGGTGTACACGTCAGCACGTTCGACGCGTATTCGAGAGGTCCGTGGTTCGAATCCCGGCGAGGGCATTGTTAATTTTTCATCTCTCCTGCTTTCAAAAAATACCTAATATCTCTACAGTGGCGCCCGAACTAAAAAAGCTGGTGGATGATGATTCTCCACCACCAGGATTTGCCGATTGGGTCTCTCATCCCCAGTCGCCCTTTCAAAGGGGGGGGGAGTATATAAGATATTTCTCTCGCCTTCTTAGCATGCCTTCGTGGTGTAGTGGTCAGCACGCTCGATGCGTATTCGAGAGGTCCGTGATTCGAGTCCCGGTGAGGACATTGCTAATTTTTCACCTCTCCTGCTTTCAAAAGATACCTGATGTCTCTGCAATTTATTTTTTTAAACTGAAATCGGAATTGGTTGCGTATGTAGATATGTAAAATAAAATTTCATTGTTTGATTTTGTTTAAAAGAGAGTGCTTTGTACTGCCTTTACTTACTATTTATTTACTTGATTACTGAAATGGAAATGATTTTTAACAGTGCAATCTTTTCTGAAAGATTAGGTAAACGAAAAAATAGGATTTTAACACTTGCACTCAAGAAACTACGTGTTCTAATTCGGACTATGTATTTTTTGATAATTTATTGATTTTCTTACTACTGTCAATCATTATTTCCGTTACCAATTGTTATCATTATTATTGCCGCCCAGACAGTATAGTGATTAGTGACTCTAACTACCGTAACGATGGACTCGGGTCCGAATGCCGAAGAAGAAACGGATGTTTGTAAACGTGTAATGTCTGTGAGACATTGGGGCACTCAAAATGGCAGCGAAAGAGAGGTGGTAAACCCCCTGGGTGTTCACCTTGAAAACTGGAACGGAAATAGACAAAATCGTACTGTTACTTATACGCCAACAACAGACGCAGGCCTGCACTCCTTGCCACGATAAAATTCATGGGCTTGTTCTGACTAGGTCAAACAAGTGAGATCAGCCGTAACGTATTATCATTATTATTATTATTAATTCTCTTCGTTTACGTTACTACTTATTATATATTATGTTTACAAAAATCTCTTAGGAAGAATTTTGTACAGTATTTAGAGCTACAAAACGATGTTTCTTTCGAGAAATTAAGTGCCCTAATATCAGCTAAAGGCATAATGAAGCGCACAAAGCCATTGTAAATATATTGTAAACATATCAAACAAAAAAAGTTAACAATGCTTTAAAAAGAGGGAAAACGTTGCCTAAATAAAATAACAAATTAAATATCTGTAAAGAATCACAAAACCAAATAAAATTTGCATATAACAAAATTTTATGAGCACTTTGAAAAGCAAACTATTCAAGTATTGCCTTAGGTTTATTATTATTATTTATTTATTTATTTTATATTTCGGATGAGTCAAATTTAATGAACGAAACTTAGGGAATTACAACGTTTTCTATCACGTATCTGCTTTCTATTACATAATTTGGCTTTGAAAAGTAGAATTTAACCTTTCAACTTTTCATCTTTAATAGAGGTTTTCTTCGGAAAGTGCGAAGATGCCTGTAGTGGTTAAGGGGAAAGGGAAACTTTTTTGGCAGTTCACTTTACAGGGTCGTAAAACTGCTTGGGCAGATGGATAATTTTCCCTCCTCCTTGTGCAGATAGATGTCCCCGTAATTTTTTGTGTAATGCTATATTTTATTATTTGTATATCTCTAATAGTATAGTTATTTGATATGTCATAAATGATAATAGTGAAACCTTTCGCATAAAGGAATTCTTAGACGGTGTACAAAATGCTGCAGAGATAACCACAGGGGGGGGGGGGAAGTTGGGCATTTAGAATACGACAACGAATATGTGTTTTCCCAGCATTACTCGCATTGCAAAATAAACAACTTTACTTTATTCCACCGGCACAGCAGTTGATCCACTTGGAGATGGTGCTTATCAGCCTGTTTAAGCTCTGCCAGTGATTCTAATTTTGTTAACTGATATATCAATATATTGAAAAAATATGCATATTACGCATTTTTCAAGAGGTAACTGCTCTTAGTTATACAGGATGTCATCTAGTTATATAGTCGATTGGAGATTCCAAGAGCTATTTCTGGGTACGTCTGAGCGCGTACGTGTAGCAGCAGATGTTATTTGTCCATGCATCTTTGTTTTCAACTGATGGAATGCGGAGATGATAAGCACTTGTTTCTGGACAGTCAAAAATATGACTTATCGTTTCAATTGTTTTCAGTGAAGAGCAAAAATACAAAATTTTCCCCAGTTATCCGAGAGTTACAGAGTTGCCAAAAGAAATGCAAAAAAAAAATACTAAAGAATACTTTCATAAAAATTTAAAATAAGCAGATGAAATCATTTAATTACAAAAATTATAACCTAATGTGCTTTATAAGCTAAAATTAGCTAGGATTAATGCCCTTCATTACTGCATCGCAAAAGTTAAATGAATTAATACAATACAATATAATTCAGGTAGAAAATTAATTAATAAAGGCAAATGTCAAATAATAATGATTCATTTCCTCTCAGTTTAAAGCTGCTCCCTGTCCAAAACAGGGATATTATTCAACATCAATTGATTGCAATGAAATCGTTCCCACATTCATCAAGTTTGGAATACGCAAACGAGTCGTTCTTAACTTATATCAAATGTTAGCATGCGTTATTAACATGTGCAGAAAAAAATTTTCGAAAGAAACCAATTATAAACAACAGGAATTGATTTTATGAGTAAATTTGTTGTACTATAGTTTGGAAGGTAGCTGAAAAAGATTCCATTTAACCTTTGGAACTACAATACTACAAATTCCCTCCCATTGCGCCAGTCTTTCTTGCTTATTCATAAGGCATTTTCTCCCGCCTTTCAGTGTGCATTCATGGTGTGACTGTAGCGCATTCGGGGCGTATTCGAGAGGTCCAGGTTCGAGTCCCGGTGAGGGCATTGCTCATATTTCCTGCTTCAAAATAACCAAATGAATTACACACATATTATTGGCTTTTTTAGCATTTAATTCTATGGTGTGCTCTTTTGTAAAATTAAAAATTACTTTTTTGAATAACACGAGTAAATGTTATAGAAAAGCTTAGACTTAAGTAACTTGATAGGCGTCATGTAGAATATCCATTACGAAATTTCCAAATAGAACAATTTAAAATAATAAGTATAATTGCGTACAAAATAAGAGCAAATGAAAACATATTTTTTATATATGTCTACTATAAATGTTAAAATTCAAAACTCGGTAGCATGGACTTTTTTGCGTACTTAATTTTAAATCTATTTGTTGAATAGGAAAAAATCAGTAAATTTCACTGTGAAAAGAATTTTCCTTCTCAATATTCTTTTTAACTAAAAAAATAATGTAGCAGAATTATAAAAGTTCATAAAAATGCTTTCTTCACTTATATCATACGAAAAGTAATAATCCATTTCTTTCCAGCTAACATGTAAATGAAATTAATTGTGATAATTCCTTGCAATACTATTGATTGAAATTTACGTTAAGTATTTTGATATTAATAATGAAATGTTACGAATATTCATGACTACCTTTCAGTCACATTTTGACACAATTTATTCCTTTCATTTTATCATTTCGTAGAAAGTTGTAATAGCATTCACCCAATGTCAGCCTACATTAGTTAGTCTCTCAGTATCGTGAGATCCGGCTTGAAGACATCCTCAAATCGTCAGTTCTCGAAATGATTGCGGTAGGTGTCATCACTTATCAATCACAGGCGTTGAAGTTTCAAGCCAACTTCTTGATGTAATCGTCCCATTGTTCAAAGATTTCATCCCCTTGAAGGATTCCACCAGAAATGTCTTGATTGAGCATTTCATTACGGCCTGGTCGTCACTCAGTTATTTCAACGAGGAGTGCGAAAGGAATCAGAACTGTTGGGACGGTTAACAAATTACATAAATGCTTTCTAAGTTTTTGCTGCTTTCACTTCACATTTCTTTAAATTACGAACTATATTGAAATTTCGTTAATTTCTAAGGTCTGATTTAAATTTAGTTTCATATGATATATTACGCTTTAAAAGTGTCAGTAAATCCTTACATTATTCTTTTTCAATGACTAATGCATAACTACGACAGAACCCAGATAAGCTACAGAACGACAAAACACAGATAAAGTAAAAAAATATCACTTATTTAACTAAATAGATTTTGAATTATAATTACCTGCCTAAAGAATCAGAGGCTTCCGTAGAGTGCTTTTTATAGCCAAATGGCTCGTATTTGCATTTACGCATAAGGAAAGCAACTAAAACTGCCTCACAGCAGTAATATCACCTGTGGCTTGACACTGTATTTATGACTCAGTTCTATTTATCTTAATAAGTACTCAAATTAAATGCTCCTAGATTATAATCTTAGTTATAATGTGTTCTTCAGAACAATGTGTGTTTTTCAAAACAGTATGCTTATGAAGTACAAATTACTCTAAACATATTATTCGTTATTAGTAAGACATTGTATCTAAACATATTATTCGTTATTAGTAAGACATGATCATAATATTAAGCTGTTCAGTAGGAAACAGTAACAATTCTATTAAAAATCGTGTGCAGTGCTGATATGATTGTCGTGTCGGATGACTTCAAGACACCAACAAACGGTGCTTTCACACCTGCGGCATGCAAATGAGACTGGAAAACAGTTCAACAATCACAATTTTGGTGGGCTGGTGCTTTTTTACCAGCGTACCAAGATTGTGATGCTTCCGGAATACAATTTTATTGATAGGGGTCTGTTCCCAAAACAGAATAAAATTAAATAACGCAAATTAATATTTATAAAGCACGAGTAACTCTAAACATATTATTTGAAATTAGTGAGACTTTTTACAATAGTAGTGCTATTAGACCGTTCAACAGGAAACCGAAAACTGTATTAAAATTATGCATACGACTGATATCATTACTGTGTGGAATATGGAAAACAATGAATTTGAACGGTAATGAGATGTATTTTGCATGAAATTTCACCATATTCAGGGTGGGAATGCAGGAAATTTTCGCTCAGCCGATCAGAAACAATCCTTCAGGCTATGATTATGATATTTTTAATATAGCACATCTAAAGAGAAACTATGTGCTATCGATATTTGTAATTTCGCATTGATAGAAATTCTAAAACACTGCTTGGAGACGTAACAAAAGCGAAACCGAAAGATGCAAAAGGTGGATGACGACTAAAGGGAAATAAATTTGAAAGTTATGCAACATATTTATAAGCTTAATATATCGAAAACAGAAATTAAAATTCATTTGTCGAATGCACGTAAACAGATTATAAAAAAGATGTCTCGATATTAAAACATTTTAATGGCAGTATTAATTGGCTGTTTTGCAGGCGCAGATAATGTATCAGTCAGCTGTTTCACAGGAGCAGACAATATGCCGTCATTGCAGGCTAGCTCGTATCCGCGTTTCAGATGGGGAAAACCACGAAAACATCCAAAGCAGCCAGCTGTTTCGCCGGAGCTCGAACCAAGGGGCGAACTACCAGTGTTTAGCGGGTTTTACCACTCGGCCGCTGGTATGCACTCCCTGATGGTTGCGAATGTAGAATCACCATTGGAAGCGAGGAAGCTATCGAACCGACGTTACCTTCACCCCTTAACTAAAACATACACTTAACCTACTCTCTTACACAACTTATTATATTCCGTTGGAGAGTTGAGAGTGCTTGTATCGTAACGGAATATTTTTTCCTTACATTAAATACTTTTCTACATTCTAATTATGTTTCTCGTGTTCGCAGTTTGGATTATCCTTTAAATGAGGTAAGAAAATTTGATTATTTTCATATTTGCTTATCGCCAGTTAACTGCGTTTAAATGACAAACAAATGAGCTGTGCATTCCTTCAAGAGCGAGCTTAAGTAATTCTTTCTTCCCGAATACGCACGATATCTGTCAGTCGTAAATTTATAATATGAGTTATATTCGTTTGTGCGTACTACGGTGCTTAACTGGAATGCGGGTTGAGCTCGTTGATGACCATCAATATTCCTACCGATTTTACTAGCTTTTTTTTTTTGTACGATAACAAAGACATAGGTAGAATTTTCCTCTTTAGTACTGAAAACAGGTTTTTGAAAGAAAAAAAAAAACTATTTCATGAACAGAACATTCAAAAGCATTTGCAAGTAGTTTTCTTAACCTTCCATGCAGATCTGGCAACACTAGTTCGTGCTCCAGTTGCTGTCTTCCATAGATCAGAGTCACTTGCTACCGCTGAGAAGAGGTCTCAGGTCCGTATCTGAGAACATGAGACCCATTACAAGGAAGGCACATGATTTACGATCACGATTGTGCAAAGGCTTTACTTTTCGGGGAGCATAGATACGTAGCGGGGGGGGGGAAGTGTGTCCATATGTTGAAAAGAAATTTTTCAAAAGAAGCTAAGTTTTTGCCGTTTTAAAAATTACTTATATACGTGCCAAGAGAAATAAACTGCATTCAGATTCAAACTTTTGTGAAAAATCGAAAATGATTTAATTTCATATTTTTATTGCATTGACAATAATAAGATATTAATCAATTTTTATATAAGGTACTTCTCCCGTCTTCGTTGTGTAGTGGTCAGCACGATCGACGCGTATTCGAGAGGTCCGTGGTTCGAATCTCGGCGAGGGCACCACTTATTTTTTCATCTCTCCTGCTTTAAAAAAAAATACCTAACGTCTCTACAGTGGTGCCCGAACAGGGACTCGAAAACCACGGACCTCTCGAATACGCTTTGAGCGTGCTGACCACAAAAGCATGCGAAGGAAGCGGGAGAAATACCTCATAAGTGTACTTTCTTCATTCTGAAGGTTTCCTTTTTTCAGTATTCTAAATGAAAGTTCTACTTACTGGCCCAAGCAAGCACATTTTATAAATATACTAACATACAAATTTCGCTTGCACTAGTTACTTTGAAAATATATGGTAGACAAATATTTAAATAAAAATACTGCAGAAGAGTCGAAGAAAATTTTTTAAAATGTAAAACTTTAAGGTCATCAGTTTTCGCTTTCGTGTATTAATTTCTTTTATTTCATTGCATACATTTCATGTCTCAGTTTAAGAAATATTCCAGAAACTTCCTACTTCGGACCGTGAAAAATTGTAATAACTGTCTTTCACTATGTTTAAAATTGGGATCTTATTTTTCCTTGATATGAAGTTATAATACTAAATTTGAAGGACAAGTTATTAAGTTAAAAAAGTCGTTTTTTAGCAGTGTTTTCGTTTTATATTGTTTCCATAAGTTTCCAAGAACCAAACTACTAGATATTCACTATATTAAACCACATTATTCAGAATTTCATGCATACATTAAAACCTGATCCATTACAGTCCAAATTCCCGCAGTATCCACATTAACTGTAACCATTAAAAATGATGCTGCGGTTAAGACTTAGTTTCCTGATTCAGTCAGGCAATATTCAAAAATGATCCGTGTAGTATGATGATTCTCTGAAAAGACGTTAGGCAGAGGTGGCGAAATTTGATGCCGTTTGTTGAAAGTGATACTATCTTAAACTGTCACCAAATCATAAGCATGACCAAAGCGATAGTTTGTAAAAATATGTAGCTTCTAATTTAGAGGTTTGTATATAAGCGAGTCAACTGTGCAACAAATTTGTAAAAAGTTTTCAGGAGAAATGATCTTCTCAATCTATTAAAAAAGATAGTGTTTGAATTAAAAATTTACGACGATTTGTTTCGGTAATAAAAAAAACTAATTTAAAAGAAGTGTAGAGACATTAGGTTATTTGGAAGCAGGAGAGATGAAAAATGAGAAATGGCCTCGCCGGGACTCCAACCACGGACCTCTCCAATACGCGCCGAGCGTGCTGACCACTACACCACGAAGGCATGCAAAGAAGGTGGGAGAAATACCTTATATATTCCCCTTTTAAAGTGCGACTCGGGATTAGGTGGCCCAATCGCCAAATCTTGGTGGTGGAGAATCATCATCCACAAACCTTTTTAGTTCGGGCGCCACTGTAGAGACATTAGGTACTTTTGGAAAGCAGGAGACTTGAAAAATGTGCAATACCCTCGCCGAGACTCGAACCACGGACCCCTCGAATACGCGCCGAGCTTGTGGACCACTACACCACGAAGGCATGCCAAGAAGGTGGGAGAAATACCTTATAGAATATAAATTACAGCATTCAAATATAGCAGAACTCATGAAGGGTTATACGCCGAAACACTCATGTTTGACTATAAGAGCCCTTAAAGATGCAATCTCGTACTCTTCTACACCTACTATCTCAAGATGACTTTTAGATTCACTGGATTAGAATTTAAGCAATCTCATGCTGCAAAAGGTTAATTTTTAAAGGTTTTGTACGCATGTTCTGACGTTGATATAATATTTCTTATAGGTTCATTTGCTTCAGTCTTTGGCTGGTTGGCCCATATCTTGATTACGAAACAAAAATCTTGTAATATCAGGACGATGAGAAGCATTAATTTTATTTAACACTTCAGTCTGTGAAAGGCGAAGAAAGCTTTTCTACAAAATGTTGTGCATTGTAGGCAACCAGCGTAAAGATGTTCAATTAAAATTACAATTAAAAAAACTCTGTTATCTTGAATTCAAATTAAATAGTGAAATTGCATTATTTGAAATACTTGAAGTCACATGACTTAATGAAAAAACCTAAAAAGTGTTAGAGCACTTTTTATAAATGTATTAGGAGCATTTTGCCCACCTGTTCGCTTACCGCTGCAGCTTTACTATCATAACTATGATTTGGTTTCTTTCCTTATTTTTTAAAGATATTTAAACCTTTTCAAAGGTTTTAAACAGTTTAGGAATATAAATAACACAGTTCCTTTAGTTTTTCCTTAATTAATTCAATGTATATTAATATTCAATAAAAAGATGCATAACGATTTGAATTTAGCAATTTCAGTTTTAATTCAAAGATAAATTAATGATTTCTAACATCTACCATGAATTTTATTTTATTTCAGGAACACCCGTTAAAGTGCAATTACGTCCGCAATGTCAGAGAATAATAAAAATGGATCTTATTGATAAATTACATTTGCACATGAAGCGAAAATAGTTCTAAAAAATAACCGATTGTTTTAATTGACCAAATTATTTTATTTGCATTCATTTCATTAATTTGTATTACTTTTGGAGACCATGTTAAAAAACCATCCAAGTTAATTAACAAAATTCAATTCACAATGCCCTTTCGCTCGAGTGTTGTCCTTAGGAGCTTCTCGTGGGTGTTAACATCGGTCATCCCTCGTGGTACATCCTAGATAACATTTTCGGTGATGAGATGGCTAGATGATCGACCGGTTTAGCCATTTCCGACAGATGCTTATCTAGCAAAATATCGGTCGTTGGAAGAAAAATATATAGATTTGATAACCACCAAAACGTAAGACATAATAAGCTATAGACTTATACCTAGCTATATTGTGACGAGAAAGCAATATAATACTTTTATTACACGAAAGAAAGAAATATATTCATAAAAGCACATAAAAAATGTTCAAAATGCTGTGTAAAGAAGAAAATTCAGTGAAATTCATCTCTTCTGTCTATTAAACAGGAGTATTGTTTGGATTAAAAAGCTATGATAATTTGTATCAGATCGAAAGAATATGCCCAAATAAGCTTATACCTCATTAATCCAAGCAGCAGAGCTGCACCAGAACAAGCACAGAAAAATGTCCTCGATTTTTTAGCCTTATTTCTTTCACTTCAATTATCTATTGTTTATAACTGAAAATAAAGAATTCACCTCCCCATTTTTCTTATTATTATTATCATTACTGGTATTTTTTAGTGAATGTCAGCTTTAAATTACGGGTACAACTTCGAAAACCTTTCTGCAGTATCGTATGGTGTATTTATAGCGGAATTGTCGTAGTCATGAAGCAACATATTAAGTAACTGTTTATATCCATCTTCACATCTAAAGCAGAAATACTGTTGTACTGCACGAGGAGTAAATATTCGAAATTTATGCATAATTTTCTACGAGATCATTTTTTCACATTCTTATGGATAATGATTCCAGTTTGTACACTATAAGGAAGGAGAAATTAAACCAAACTGAAAATGTTTAGTTTAGTTTCGATCGTCAAACGAAGTTGTAAACATGCAGTTAACCGAAAAATATTCTAAGCATTAGCTGCCAGATAGTCGTATTTACTTATTAATGAGTAACCCAGCCGAGTGCCGTACAAAGATATTCAGTGAATGAAGAGCTATTAAACATTTAGTTCGCTATAATACCCATGGAAAGCTCTGTGAAGATGTGCTGAGAATTTTCAGTTATTTCCTTAATAGTTCACAGCTCCTTATATATATTCTAACTGCAGTCTAAGCATTAACCCTTCCTCGCATTTGATATTAAATGTAGATCATACCGATAAGTCAGTTAAGCAAATTATGCTGTTTATCATTATTAAATGAATGCATTTTTGAGGAATTACATTTTAGAAGCATAATTTTTCCTTACTTTCATGCAACAAGTATACTGTTTCAAATGAGAACTCATAAAATCACATGTTACAGAACGCTTATCCCAATTTTCATCTTTATATTAAATTTTATGTTGGAAAAACTATCTGTAGATTATAGCATTTGCATAATACTAATTTTGTTCGATTTTCTTCGAAGAACTTTGCTAATTCAAGTATTCTTAAGTCGATATGAGATTCAAACAATAAATTAATAACTCTAAAAGTTCCTTATAGAATCATTTAAAATTTTGCTCATAGATTTCGTATATTGTTATGCATGACGTTAAAAAATTAGCCTTACAGAATTTAAATTATTAGTCCAAAGGGGCAACTTGCCCAGAAGGCCTATTAATTTCGTTTTGACATTTTGCGTTGATTCACTTTTCAGATTGTTGCCACTAAATACTATCGTCCTGTATTATATTTAAAGAAATTAAATAATGAAGAATCTGCATAAATGTATGTATGTTCCTCGCATTGTGATAAAACAATGGTACCTAGAACCATCAAATTTTGAATAACGTAATCCTCCTGCGAATATGGGAAGCCCAAATTTGAAATTTGGAATTTGCTTTATTATCGATTTCATGTTTTGTAAAACTTTAACGAATTTTTGATTAACAAACTCAAGGATTTCAAACCGAGGAATGGCAACGTTGTACAGTAAAACCATTTTTATCTCTATCGCGCGAGACTGTGTATGGGAAGTATTAAAGATATGCTCATTTTAAAATTATTTTGCGATATTGCTGTTGAATTGAATTTTATGGTTTAAGAGCGAAGACCATGATACTTAATTAAAAAAAACTGAAAGGTTTCAGATTTTAAATTACTTCCAAAGGGGCGTTTTTTTAACATTTTGTGTGTTACCTTTATTTATTCAAAATCATGTTCTTCGCACTTAAACCATGAAATTCAGTTCAAGAGAAATATCGAAAAATAATTTTAATTAAGCATATCTTTAGAATTTCCGATACACAGTCTCACGCGCTGGAAGTAATTTTTTTTTTTTTTCCTGTACAACGTTGCCATTGCTC
>KK113744.1:489052-514230 GCA_000611955.2 Stegodyphus mimosarum
TTATTTAATTTTTAAATATAATATGGGGCGATAATATTTAGTGGCAACAATTTGAAAAGTGAAACGGGCATTCAGAGTGAACCGACGCAAAATCGCAAAACGAAAACAATAGTCCTTCAGGGACAAGGCCCCTTTGGACTAATAAATAAATAAAATTAAAACAATAACTAACTAAATAAATCAATTAAATAAAAATAAAAATAACTAAATAAATAAATAACTTCACATGAAAAAAAGCTATTTCTTTCACTAGCCAAATACATATTACAGCTAGTCTAAGGTTGTAATTAAATTTAGAAATATTTTACAAAAACGGTTGATTTGTGACACTTCAAAGAAGAGATTTGTACCATATTATCTAGAAATGCACCGACTATTTTCCTTAAATTAAGGCTAATCTAAAATGGAATTCTCTCTAATGTTAAAACTGATGTGGTCCTCTAAATTTACAATTCTCTAGTATGTCTTAGATGTTATCAGAGAGTAGTAAAAATTAGCTATCTTTGACGGAATGTTACACTCAACATATTCATTTCAAAACAGGATACTTACACATGCCTATTATTTTCCTAGTTTCAGAAATGTTGTTATTATTATTATTTTAATACTAGGAACAGCAATGAGTTTAAACAGTTACCTGGACCTGGTTAATGAATCTGAATGATATTTCGTACGAACTTACGTTCCTCAGAGCTCTCGATAATATCAAGCCTATAACCTTAAAAAGAAATTTACAAGCTTTTTAAAAAAGGCAACTAAGCAAAAAAAGTTACTCATTATTTTATTAGATTTTGTTATACATTAATCTCCTTTCAAAAAAAAAAATATCAGAAATCGAAATGTGTAGCAATTTCACATAGAAAACATTAAAAGAAATTTAGGTGGATCCGAATGAAGTTGTTGTTGTGACTTATCTCACTTGTCTGACAGTAACATCAGAATAAGCCCATGAAATTCATCGTGGCATGGAGAGCAAGACTTTGCCTGTCATTGGCTAGAGCCTTGAGCACCATACAGGTGACAGCAAAACTTCACTCAGTTCCCCCAATTTTGATGGACAACACCCCGGGGGAGACGGGTCCGAGGGTCTCCCACCCCTCTTCCCCTACCACCAACGTCTCGAGAGGACTTTCGGCTCACCACATATATAGAGTGCCCCCATGCCACACAGACACTTTACATTTAGAAACATCCATGACTTCCCCCGGCCCTTTGGTACCGCAGTAAGCTCCCCTAACCACTATACCGTCTGGGCGGCTTGAACGAAGTTGTTACTTTATAATCCTTAAATTAAAAATTACGGCATTAAAAAAAATGTCAGAATAAATTTCTGAGTTTTAAAAGAACTGCATTTTTCAAAAGATAAATATTTAAAAAAAATTTAAAAATAGTTTATTACGATAACAAAATAACATAATTAAACAAAACTTAAGTTTACTGCAAATAAAAATATGAAAAGAAAATAGTAATTAGTGATTAAAAAAACTAAAACTTTCATTGTTGGCTTAAATGAACTGTAACTTTTTTTTCTTTCTATATTAATTGGTACATCTGAAATAGAAACATAATTTGAAGCAACAGAAAGTAATTACCTGAAAATTATCACATTACAATCTCCCTCTCATTTTGGAAATATTCTTATTATTACTGAGAGGCAGATCATCAACCTAAATTTCTTGATATTAAATTTTCTTTTCAAAACAGCAAGGTGAAAAATATCGAATGCTGGCACCTCTTAAGAACTATAAAAATGACAATAAGTTTTTATGATTGTTACAAACATGTGACTTTTGCGTAGGTCAGATTTCCTGGAAGGAAAGAAAATTTTCTTTTTCTGCAACTTAAAAATCCCATTTCAGGCATTTGGCTGTTTATTCAAGCATAGAGCGGTTGAGTTTTATATCAAACCATTGTCAGTCAGTCAAATTTATATCATATACGAAATCAGTTTCTAATAAAAATATTTTTGCAACTTGAACAATGAATCAGAAGTTTTTAAACTGACCTAAGACTTAAGTTGACGACACAGAGGGTGGCGCACGGAAGTTCCCCATCCCGGCTACGCGCTTGATGTATAATTACTACTACTCTTTTTTTCCGTTTATGTGAAAATGTGTATAAATTCTAATTAAGATATAAGACTTCATAAAGGCTTGGATTCCACTTTGAATTTTAGATCATAATCTAACCGATTCTGGAATATCCGTAAAATCGATGAACATTGGTGATTCGATTTGGTTCAGATCCCAGAGAATGGACTGGCTGCATGAGAATTTTCGCGACTTTTCCTCGATTCTTTTTCGCGTGTGTAGCGTGAATGTGAGTAGTTTTCCTTAAAAACTCGCTAATATTCCCGCTAAAAAATCCTCTACGAATACATCCCTCCATTTAGACGGTCAGCTCTTGCGTGCTTTGCCGTAGTGGAAATAATTCAATCTAATCTTCGAATATAAAAAATAACCATTGTGGCACAAAATGGAGTTACGTTACGTTACAGCAGTACTTCCATCGTTTTAACGTACACGAAAAAATCCTTTTTCAGCTCAGTAAATAATTTTTATATTATTAATGTATACATTACAAACAGATAAATAACATATAGAAATTCTTCAAAAACAATTACAAGCAGATAAATAAAATTAGAAATTTTTAAAATGCTAACATTTTAAAGTTTATGATTAAGAATTATACTGTACTATATACATATCACCTTTCACTAAAAATTAAAGTATGGATCATGCGATTTATGAGCGATCTCTCTTTCACTACGCCATTGAAGCGATTGATTATTATTACCTAATTTCAGTTTATGCTTAGTGAGGCCTTTGTGACCTTACAATAGTGAATATAAATTTGTCTCACATATATTTCAAAAAAAATATTAATGCAACTTCCCCTTTTTTTTTGTATGATTTAAAAATATTTAAGATGTTTCTTCTACATTCTAACATTTGTAAAAATTAGTTAGATGCCAAATAGGAAAAGAACTACTGTTTATAGACCTTAAAAATATGCATAAAAATTTTCTCGCTAGTTATGATTTATAATTAATACAACGAAATTGAAAATTTTACAGTTACACTTATATTTCTTTGTAGAAAGGTCTCAGCTGCCTTTATAATAGATTTTAAAAGTAATACAATAAGCGCCGCTTAATGTGAATACGGTTAATGTTACCACTTGGATACCGCAATTGAAATGCCGAAGTCTTACCCATTTGCATACGAAAACATGGAAAATATATTAATCATTGTGATCAACAAGTCGATAAATATTACCAAAATATTATAGACTAAGTATTTTAAACTGAAGTAACGTCGTTAAATAAGGTCGAATTAGCTAAATGATAGGCATGCTTGGAAAGCAGTCGCCAAGTAACTTGATTTTGATTTAAGGCATGTTCAAAGGAGTCGCGATCAACCAGACTAAAACTGTTTAATGGAGTGCAATTCTAAATGATCTTATTTTTCCGCGCCAAAATATTTCTTCGCTTGTTTTCAGCTGTATATTTTTAAGAATATTCTATTTAGAAATCGCTCATTACTTTATTCTGTTTAGTGATTTTTATCACGGAGTTCTAACAAAAGATGTAATGATCTGAATCTAAGGCATAAAGTTGGGTTGTTAGACCAACTCCCAAAAATGAGTCAATCAAAGTAAAATCGAAATGAAAACATGAAACGGATGTCTAGCGGAAAGAACACAGTATTTATTAAGTATTGAAGATCTGGTTTACATATGTTCGTGAAAACGACACAGCAGCAGTCCAATGATGTGGCAGAGCTGTAAAATTAACCCTAAAAACTGGGAAAGACAGATTTTGTAGTGACAGATGGCTGGTCTAGCCGATGGAAGATAAGAGAAAACAGTGTTTACTGAAGCATTCATGGCAGAGAAAAAGATGCTGATTTATTTCCTGCAAGCACATGATTGCCAAATGAATAACCTAAATTGGCTACGAAGTGCAACTCTCCTGAAAGCATTTATAATGTCAATGAAACAGGTCTATACTATCACGCATTGCCTCTACATAGTTATTTAAAACTGAAATTTCAGAAGGATGTAAAATAGCGAAAGATCGTGTGACCGCTTTATGCTCCGTCGGTATATGAGGTATGAAAGGAAAGATATTAGCAATTGAAAAAAAAAAAGTCATCGAGTACAGAGTTTACCAATGGACTGTAAGTATAATTCAAAGCCGCTGATGAAGTCAGTAATTATTAATGAATGGCTTCTGAAATTGGATAACGAACTGAAGAAAATACTGACAACTGCACAGCGCATAATGTAAATGTCCCTCTTAAACATATTAAGTTGCGTATTTACAAGCAAATACTACAGTCATAATTCACCCATGTCATCAAGGGATTATTACAGCGATGTAAGATAATTATCAACGTGAAATCAGGCTAGAGTCCTTTATAATACAGAATAAGTGCAAGTGAATTAGCAAGGAAAACTAGCCTTCTTGATGCTCTGCATTTGTTGAGCATATCTTCGAACTGCGTCTCAGAAGAGAAAATAAAGAACCGATTTTAAGTATGTTAACCTTTTAATAAATGATGAAATAGAGGAAGTTGAAGAATTAAAAATAACGTCACCAACTAATACGAATTATGAGGAATTTAACATTTGGGTAAATACTGATGAAAAGATTCATGCTGATGCATCAATGACAGAAGATATTTGCCTCGTGATAAATTTAGCGAAGATCAAAACGGTGAATCAACAAACTGTTAAGAAGAGAGATGTGCTACGAGTGTTAAGATGAAAGGTATAGCATCGACCAACTAATATCCGAAACATTACGAATACGAAGAGTTTATAAAAAAATTTAGTGTAACAGTTTCAAACAATCAACTATTTTGACTTTCCTCCTAATTAAAAATGCCATGAGAGTAAGTATTTATATGTTTCTAGTCATATTTTTACTAAATTAGTTAAATTCCATTGATAATTCAAAGGATAATTTTTTTTCATCGCTTAATATTATCATTCGAAGATGAATTATCAAAATAACACCATTCTTTAGAGAATTCTACTCAAAAGTGAGACGCTCAAACGGATGATTTCATTCAAAAAGCAATTATTTTAAAGACATAAATCATTTCACGGTTCAAATTTGATTTATGTTTCTGCGTTTGAAGGAGGAAAAAATACATTTCGATACAAGGGAATACAGGTTTATTGCGTTTCATGTTACACAGCTGGGCTTTAAATGTTTTCCACCTACCTTTTGTTTTATTATGATTTTGAAATTACAACTAGAACCACGACGTAAAACATAAAACAACGAAACCACTAATTCATTGTACAAGCATAGGTAAGACGTTTAAAGGAAAACTTTGCCAATTTTTTATTTATTTAAATTTTTTATTGACGTTTAGCATTTTCATAGATAACGATTGGAGGAACATATTTTATTCTACACCTTAAAGAAGCAATTTATCTCTAAAAAAAGTCTCAAATTTTTAGGCATCTGCATTCCTACGTTCTGCTAATTTTAGAAGAATAACTGCAATTAATAAAATATATCTTTCTTAATTTATTCATTGTAAATTAAGGGTAAACTGTAAATTCTCAGCTCAGAAACAGGTTATTTACCTTTTTAATTTTTGTGGACACCAGATCCTGATGAAAATGTCACGTAAAATGCAAAATCACTTCATTTTTTCCCTCCAATTTTTTTCGAATTTTTGAAGTCGTTGTTTTCACTGTTTTGATCGAATTTCATTTTTGTTCCACTTCACTGTTTATGAATATGCTTTTTGAAATTACAACCATTTTTATTCTTATTTTTACCATAAAATTATTTAATACTTTACAATTTGTTCATTTATTTCAATTTTATGCCGTGACTGTTTACACTGTTCTGAAAGAATTAGTTTTTATTTTTTTCCCCTACTTTGCTGTACCTGAATACGATTTTTAAGTTCGCTTTAACTTTAAATTACATATTATGTAAAGAGTAAAAATAATAAATATATAATATAACATACGTATAATGGAATAAAATATCTTTTAAATCGAGCTGCGGGCCTTATACTAATTGCTTATCTTTCAGTCAAGGGAGGATGAAGTCATCATCATCAAGGTATGATGTTAATCAATAAATTACTACCAGAAAAATATTTACTATAAGTGACACATTTTGAATAATAAATAAATAATTGATGGAATTAAGTTTGTAAATATATATTTTAGTTTAATTAGATTTTTGGCATGTATAAAATTTTGCTCGACATTAATCTTAGCATTCCGTGAGACCGGCCCTTAATCTGGGAGTTTATGGAGCAGTGCGACACAAAAACATTATCAGACCTGCAAACTGTTCCTGATTGCACGTCGAAAGAGCCATTTCGGGGAATGGTCACTTCGAAATATCTGATTGACTGACGTATGAGAAAACTGCATAATATACACGAATTATTATTTTTTTAGCAAGATCTAAACTCTCGATTTATAATCGGAAATGTACGGTAATTACAGTAAATTACCTTATGCGAATACTTTTTTCATTTATCTAATACTGTCAAGAAAAGAAGTTAAAAAATGAATTTTAGCTTCTTTTACTTGCACAATAAATAAATAAAAATAAAAATATAATATAATAAATAAATAAAAAGTGCATTTCAACCCTTTTATTGTTTACTCAGAACAAACAATTTTTCAAACTCTGTTCACATTTCTTATTGAAATTTAAAAGAGCATCTAGTTACAGATAAGCCATTTTATAAACAATTCATTTTTTTAATTATCTGAAATTCTGCTCTTTCATATACAAAATTAATTTAATTTGGAATACCAGTAAATGACGTTTCATACGTAACTTTTTACATAACAGTAGTAAATTCTCTATCCTTACCATTCCAAAACAACAAACACTATCTTAAAAATAAATAACTAAATAAAATAATTTATTAAAAAACAAATAAAATCCTAAATGAACGATTTTTGCTTTTTGGAAGTAGCATTAACAATTCTCAGAAATGGATATTTATGTTCAAATCGCATAAAAGCATTTACCTAAATCAATACGAAATTTATCTTTTATTCTTAAACTTTTTCACTCAAAGGTTTCCTGTTGCAGAAATCTGTTCGCGCTCTGAATTTATTCCAGATAATTTATTGATGGAGATGAAAAAATAAATTTCATGATGTGAGAATGCAAAGTTTCGATGCATCGTCGTTCAAGAATTCTTCATTATTTCACAAGTTAGAGAAGCATATCATGAAAGAAACAACGAGATGCAAGGAAAACGAAGGAATACGAACTGTATACGAAAGGAAAAAAAGTATAAAAATTCCAGTCCGAGCTAGATAAGTAGCCGATCCCTGAATTCGTAAATGTTTCATCATTTATGACACATTGCATCAAATGTCAAGAAATTCGGCCGAATAATCTGACATTTAATTCTATGTAATCTCAATAACCTTTAACCACTGCTCCCTTTCTTTTGCTCCAACGAAATTTAATTGATAAGTCTCCCTTTGGTGGCAGTTAAAAAAAAGAGAGAGAAAGAGAGTTGAGAAACAGGCGGCCGTCCAAATTAACGTTACAGCGTGAAAGAATGCCCATGGGAGACAAACAGGCAAGATCTCAGTAGGGGGTCTATCGGTCCAAAGTGTATATAAAATAACTTTAATTTTTTAGTGATGCCTGAAAAACTATAAAAACTTTAACACCATCATAATTATTCAGGATACTGAAAAGCATTCCCCGCTTAGATTAAGCAGCATACTTTACAAAGGAAATTTACTCTAAAAATTGAAACAATTTTAAAGCTATGCATGAAGAAAATTTATATACGCCCATGTATTCGCTTTTTAGATAACGATCCCCAAAAGCAGCCAAACTTAATTGGTGATTATTAACCAAAAATCCCTTCAAACTATAATTACATGAAAAGAATTCACGTAGTTTATCTCTCTTGTTGGTATATCTCGCTTTTAAGCCCGATTCATTTTATTCATAACCAACAGAAAACTTAAAAGTCAAAAGTTTAGAAATATCTATGAAAAGAGAATTTAATTTAATCTGCGCAGTTCTCTTAAGATTGGATCTCTTTGGATATAGCAAAGCACACAAAGACTATTTGCTTAAGAGGGGGATGCCTTCGCGGAGGGCTTTCTAAAACAAACCGGTTCGTATTCACGCAACACATAGGGAAAAATCCCGAAAACCAATCATGCAGCCATCCCGTTCGCCTGGGTATTCACCAT
The DNA here is from genome assembly GCA_000611955.2 of Stegodyphus mimosarum. Classification (NCBI taxonomy): domain Eukaryota; kingdom Metazoa; phylum Arthropoda; class Arachnida; order Araneae; family Eresidae; genus Stegodyphus; species Stegodyphus mimosarum. The sequence goes on from KK113744.1 coordinate 497,276, forward strand.
AATAAAAGTTAGTTTAAAAAATGTTTGGAGTCAAATCCAGAGAGGAACAAAAATAGTTTAAAAATGTACAATTTTATGAATGAATTCTTTACAGGGTAAGTTGGTTACATATTTTTGGTAAAACAACAGCTTAAAATATGAATCGCAATTAAACTGAGTAGATACGAAACAAACCTAAAAACATTTCAGTGTTTCAATAACAAATGAATATAAAAATTCAATTTTTCTTCTAAATATGAAATGTTCGAAGTTTTAGGAAATTTATGTCATCGAATTTTCATCACAGTCAAACAGTACCATCACTTTAATGATGATTTTGAATATATCTGTAATTTTTTTTTTTTTTGTTCCTTTAGCTTTTATTATCATTAACTGTTCTGTTTTAAAAAGGCAACTAAACAGTGACATATTAAGCATCTAAAAATTCATGAGTTTGAAACAGTACACACACACACGGTAGCAAAATTTATTTTATAAACAACGTTACAGAAAGCTTGAAATCCAAAATGAGTACAAAAACATACAAAGAGTTTATTGGCAATCTACGTGTCTTAATCCTCAGGATCTCGACAAATTTTAGGCCAAAAAGCATATAAGTTTCTTGTACAACGAACATCTTAAATCAAAGTGTACAGAAATACATGCTTGTGTATTATAATTGTTGCTAATTCATATTATGGTACAAAGCATAATTCAGCCCTTTATTGATTACAACTGAAGGAAAAATCATGAAACATTTTCCTAAGTAGGATGCAAAATTCATTCACTGTTAAAATCATATGATCGAGGAAATGTTTGGTTCATTTCATAAATAATACAAACAAGAGCTGAAAAAAACAGATCCTTTTTCAGATATTAGAGAAATATCACTTATCATAAATATAATAAAAATAGAATAGAAGGTAGAATAAAAGTCTTTTAATCTTTAAGATTCGATACTGGAGAAGATGCTATAGCCCCAATTCCCAATCAACTAGAACTCAGCTATTAGTTAAAAAAGTAATACAAACAGAAATTTAGATGAAATAACATAAAACTGAATTGTTAAAAATTACATTAATTTAATTTGATAGAATTTCTTTCTTTGCTTGCTGTTTTCTAATGTCCAATAAAAACACTGCATTTTAAATGCTTACACGGTAACTATCTCTCTGTGGAAAAAACATCACGAATAATTACTTTATTGCTCATACGGATTTCAAACCCGTGTGTGAAATTTCACAGTGAATTTCAGTTCATTCTTAATTCCTCTTAGTGATAAGTAATGCTGCTCTCCAATCAATGATATTTAAAAGATTAATTACATTTTTGAGTCACTGAAAGGTAGAAAAAAATTTTGAAAATCCTGAGTTCGGAACGTTCTTCACGCACAGATTCCAAATAACTATATTACATATACATAAATGCAAAAGCTGCCAACACCTAGCGAAGATTCTTTTTGATAACATATCTCTTTGTATTAACACTTTAACAATAGGGTGCGCTATGTGGTGATCTAAATAAACTTTTGTCTAGGGGGAACAACTAGTATTTTATGTGAAATAATAACATTATGGTACATAAACACTGAAAGCGCTTTGGATGGCTCAAAAGCGAGAATATTTTGCATTTAAATGGACATCTCACTTAATTTAGTAACTACGATAACTAAAAGACTAATCAATATTCTTCCCCTTTTTTAATGCTCCCGTTTACGTAAAACGCTATTAAGCATGCTCTATAGATAAGAAAGATTGTATTTATTGACCAACCAACTAGCCTGCCTCGTCGTTAAAATATTAAATTTTAATGTTTAGGCTAAGAACAGGTCGTAATAAAGTAGACAAATACAGCATATTAGATAGGCAAATAAATGTTTTACTTTATTGAAAATCATGACAAATAGTCGTGAAACAATTAAACATATTACCTTTAAAAAAACAGTAATTAAGAAAATATACAAGATTAAAATGCTGAGAGATCATAGAGAATTAAGAACAAAAATCGCACTTTTTGGGGCTAATATCAACTTTTTATAAAAATGCAGACAATTACACAGCTTTGTACTCTTAATCCTAACACAATTCCACAATGACTTACTTTTTTTCACATATATATCAGTACCATTTAATTAGCATATAAAGATTCCAGTAAAGAAGCAAATTAATTTTTCTTTTCATTTTGGTAGAATATTCGTACTAAAACTGACTTTTAAATGAAAAAACACCTTTTTCTGCTCTTTTATTCAATCATCCCTTGAGGAAAGTATAAATGTAACACATAATACAAAAATTTTAAGCATTTTAAAAGTACAAGCACTACAAATAGAAAATAAACGCTTTTCAGTCAAGAACTGCTATAGAGAAAATTCCTGCAAATCCAGCTAATATACTTTCTTCACATCCTAAATAAATTTGCATGTATATGATACCATGTAAAAACCCGAAATCTGTGCAATAAAAAGAGCACAATGACCAGTAAAAGTACGAAGCTTCCATCAGAACTCAAGACTTTCGAGTTCTCACCAGTTCCTCCTTAACTTTTCTTACGAAATACTTGGTATTTTATGGTAAACTCGAGTAAAACTTTTCTAGACAATATTAAATATTTAAAATTTTTAAAATTGTTTTATTTATAAACACGGGAATAAATAATATTCAAGAAAAATGTTTAATAGTTCACCTATTACTAATATTTTTCCTTCCTACTTCTCTTCTTTGTTGAAGTCCATACTTTACAGGCCTCCTTATTTATTATTGATTTATAAGCTGAATGCATTTCTCATATGGTCACTTAATCTCATATGGTAACTTCGCATACGGATTATCATATGGTCACTTAAAAATTATTTACTTGTAGCTTATTTCAATCTCTTGTTTTACCTGAATTCATATTCTAAATCCCCATTAATAGCCTGAATTTGTCTCTTCAAATTTTTACATAATATCAGAGAGAGCATACAGTACAAAACTCTAAATTTGAAAGTACAAAATTCAAACTGTCATTAAAAATTTTAATTGATTCATTTTGTTTCTTAGACAATTATAAATTTTAACTACGAAAAATTTCCTGTTAATTTATGCATATACTATGTTGACCATTTGGAACAAATGTTCAATTTTTTCCTTCCCCAAATGCATATTACATAGTTTCCCAAACTGTAAATTACTGCTTGTATTTATTGATAGCATTAATATTAAATACTTTCAAATTGTTTAATTCATCATAAGGAAATTCTCCATTTCCGTGATTACGTACACGCTTAATAAAGCGAACTGTTGCAGTGGCTACATCTTTTTGTATTTCTGATGGTATAGCGCCCATACGCATTTCATTGGATAACAGATCTTGCATATTATTACTGCTTACAATCTGAATATTACATTATCATTTGTCAATCTACTAACCCTATTAGTGATGCCTAAATGCAATTAGCAAGAATCCAGATTAACTTGTGGAAGCTGAGCAAATTTACTAGCGAGTGCACATTCTAATGAATTTCAGGTATTTACAGTAACACAGACACCAATTAATTCAAAATGCTTTGTACTCTGTAGAGTTGCATACCATAACAACTGAAAGCACAAAAAATTTAATCCGAGATTTACTTTAAATTTTATTTTAAAACTTCTTTGAAATTTTGAATTTTGGATTCAAGGTGAAAATCTTCAGATTATCCCACCCCCAAAAAATCCAGAAAAAATCCGTCTTATTTACCTATCATCTACTTAAATCTTACATACAATAATTAATAACCTATACCACAGAATAAAATTTTAAACATTTAAGGATACTTATACTCAATTCAATTTTTGATATGATTCAAATTAGGTACGAATTTGTAGTGGAAAGTAAAAACTTATTCTCTCAATTATACAAACGAAATAATCCATTAAACTCGCACAAAATATTTATAAGGAACATACTTAAAATACTTCCCAAAAAGAAAAAAAAAAGGTACAATGTTTATAGAGGAGCTGATGTCTTAAAAAAGGGGGGGGGAAGAAAGAGAAAACGAGTTAAAGCTTCTTCAAATTGAAAATACAATCGACAACAGAAATTTTCAGCGAGTATATACTCCATGAGCTCTTCAGCATCTGAAAAAGAAAACAGAAAAAAAAAAAAATAAAATATACATATAAGTAAAGAAAAGACGATAAATTTCTGTTAGAAAGAATATCCCTAAGAATATATAGCAAATTATTTGCTTGCTTTATTATTTTTTAAGCTTTGCATTTTCATTTATGTTTTTTACAGCTATAAAATTCGCTCAAACATCCATTACTCAGAATATACACAGTATTTACTAGTACATCTTCTCTCTTACAGTTTTCACCATATGATTTAAAAGTTTCTGATGGTTATTTGAATATAATGTTGAGAAATCTCTAAAAAGTTCCTTTTTTTCGCCCTATGGCAAAAGTTATTAATTTAATTATTATATTATTATCTTTTGTGCACAAACGAATCTTGCCAGCTTAGAATGAGACATTGATATGACAAGACATGTGAACCACCACACATTTTAGTGGATTCAGTAAAAGAATTTTATTATTTTTTAAATGTTTTCTTCCTTTACTACATACACAGCAAAGCACACGAGCGCTATCTGCCTAAGAGGAAGATGCCTTTCTGTGCTTTGGCATATATATAATAAGAAAAGACAACAACTCAAAAGTAATAAAATCCTTTCAATGAATGCACGGTGGTTCCTTCATGGAGGAGTTTCTAATAGAAACCGGCTCACATTCATGTTACAAATGCGGAAAATCATGAAAATCAATTGTGAGCCAGCCTGTTTGTCAGGGATCAAGCCTAGGTCGAATTCCCAGCATTTAGCGGTCTACGCCATTCAGCCACTGGTGAGGCCTAGAATCTTCCGACGTAGTAACGAACAAGGTAAAGATAGCAGAAGTAAGATAGGTAAAGAAGCTACTTTACCGCTTGGCCGTTGGCGGGCCTGGGGAAAATATGAGAGTGAATATGGTATTTAACACATTTAATAGAAAAACAAAGACACTTTTGTATAACAATGCCTCATATCCCATGTACCATGATAAGTTGATGATTCATAACTTAGGAGACCAACAGCATTCAGTGTGATAACACGTAACAAACACAAAAACCTGAGGTGACTTGCAAAGCTAAAATTGAGGGTAGAAAGAATGTGCATATGCATTTCTCGATAAGTAATCTGATTTATCATTCGCAAGAGAATTTTCCAGGCAAAGATAAGACGCCGAAAGCAACTATTATTTATTAACTATTTATTAACTAAGAAAACCAGTGTAGTTATTCACACGGGAGGAATATAATATATTCAGAACCAATGGCTGAACTGCTAGTATTCTCTCTTTGAACTTAGATTAAATTTATTAGTTAAACTCATTTAATTTATACTTCTTGGCAACGCTGACAGAAAGAGTAGAAAGTTCAGGTGTTAAAACATTGACTGATATAAAATTAGCAATATGTTCATGGAGAAGGACAACTTTTAAAATTTTTAAAATTATTTTACAAGAATTTTAATAAAGTCTAATATAACAGAAAAGGTAACAGTAATAATAACGACGTGAAAATAAATGTAACAAACATCATCCTGATTATATTACTAATGTTTAGAATTTAGGTCTTGACAATCACGATTTGATTTTTAAAAAAATGTACTTATTCTAAATCCTATGTTAACATAGAAATATATTTTGCTTTCAAAAAAAGCATCTGTGATGAAAATACCAGCAGCTAATTCAAATGTAAACAACAGTCTGCTTAAGAAATTAATGATGCAGTTAATGCCACAAAAAACATCTTCAGAATCATTTTTATTTGTTGCCTTTGCTACACACAGAAAAGATAAAAATCTTATACTCTAGTAAATTTTGCCGCTGTTAAAACATTTCTGTAGTAGAAGACAGCATGTTTTATTTATATAATATTTTTCATATATTGTTTGACGTACTCTGAACATTGAAAACGTTGATGATGCACAGTTTTTAAATCTGCAAATAAATTTCGTTGCATATAAATACAGATAGCAGGCGATAAAAATTTACTCTTACGGAAAGAAAAAAAAGAAAGAAAATCTGAAAGGTTTCAGATTTTAAATTACGTCCAAAGGAGCGTTTTTTTAACATTTTGTGAGTTTCCTTTATTTGTTAAATAACATGTTTTTCGCACTTAAACCATAAAATTCAGTTCAAGAGCAATATTGCAAAATAATTTTAAAATGAGCACATCTTTAGAAGTTCCGATACACAGTCTCACGTGCCGGAGATAAAAATGTTTTTTTCTGCACAACGTTGCCATTTCTCGCTTTGAAATCCTTGAGTTTGTTAATCAAAAATTCGTTAAAGTTTTACGAAATATGAAATCGATAAAACAAATTCCAAATTTCAAATTCGGGCGGAAAGTTCAATATTCAAAATTTGATGGCTCTAGGTACCGTTGTTTTATCACAATGCGAGAAACATACATACATTTATGCAGATTCTTCATTATTTAATTTCTTTAAATATAATTAATAACAAGGCTATAATATTTGGTGGCAACAATTTGAAGCGGGAAACAACGCTTGTAGCGAATCAACGCAAAATCCCAAAACGAAATTAATAGTCCTTCTGGGCAAATTGCCCATTTGGACTAAAAATAAACTTTTAATTAATATTTTTCATAAATTTAAAAAATAGCTTTTCATATATTATTATTACATACTTATTAGAATTTATTAATAAAAATTAGAATAAAAAAAGTCCATATGAATAATTCTCTATAGAAGTTCGTTTGGAAATTTAAGGTTCAAAATAACTGGCCCAATTGACTGAAGATTATAACAAAGCGTGTAAGCCTAATTTGGGTTTATTACCGCTTATAATAAATATGCGAAATTTCAAAAGGCACCAATATATAAATTCACACATATCTTCGAAATTTAGGGGGGGGAACCTCTAATTTTTTACAGGTGAGCTTAGAAATACATCTACTTTAAGATGACGGTAAAAATTTTATGGCTTAAAATGAAAAGTTTTTTCGAGAAATTTATAAAAATTATTTAAAAATACAAATTTATAAACAAATAAAAAAAGTGTGAATTTTATTTGTTTTAAGCCTAAATTTCAAATTATAAGAGAGGAAATTATATAAGTTAAATTTAAAAGTCAGTATTATTCAATACATGCGAAATTCAAATCATGCGGGTTTAAAATTTTGACTACTAAAATATAGCTGCAGTAATTTTTCAAAAGTTAGCGCTTATAAAAATATAAATGAATTATAAATAAGGCATAAATTGAGGTATAGAACCGAAATATGGACGTGGGGGGAATACATATCATTTCAGAAGAAGTCCGATTTTAGGTAGTTGAATTTCAAAACAGGAGATAAAACTGCCCGTCCCCTCCCCCCCTTTTTTTTTTGAGTTTATGTGTACAAATGATTCGTAGTAGGTCATTATAATGGCGACTTACGACAGCGTAAGTTGAAATACAGAGAAAGATACAAGAGAGAAATATAAATATCCAGGATCCAACGCATCCAGAGGCTATAATAATAAAATTCCTTTCAAAAACGTAATTTTAGTGCTAACTGTATACCTACCGGTAGTAAATTCACAGAAATACAGTGTTTGCTTTATTATGTTTACTTACTTTCGAACCTCTTGCGGAACTATAAGCTAAACAATTATTTCATCTCATGAAATAAAAATTATTTTACAATAAAGCACAAAAAGTAAAAGCACTGTTCAAAGCAATCTAAATTTTCTACGCAAGAAAATCTTTTTAATTCGACTTAGGAGAAGAATCCATATTAAGATAAGATGTACAGTTTATCTTAAACTTTCCTTAGTGCATAAACTCTCCTTATTATTTTTTAAAACTTTTCATGAAGCGAAATAAGTAATTACAACACACTTATAAATAGGGAAAGCTATTTATCCTGAAATAAAATACACAGGGTTAAAAAGGAAACGGGTCCATACAGATGACCCACACAAAGATTTAGCCATTAGTGAATCCTTTTCATAAACTGCGGGTCTTATATTAAGTAAAGAATTCAGTCAAATTCCAAAAGGCAATAACACATCATCCAGAGTTATCCAAAAACTTCAATTCATAGACATAACATCATAGCCTCCAGGTGTAACAAGACAAGAAAAATGCCAATTAGTTATTAGCTTTACCCGCGCGCGCGAATAAATTAGAAGGGCAACCATTCAACTCTATTGCAAAACGTGTGACATGCTCGAGGCGCTCTTCGCTTGAGTGGAAAATGGGTATATATATATATATATATCGGAGAAGACCACGCGGGTTCGTAAGAATCGTGACTGCAGGTCGTGACATAGTCCACGTGCCATAGTCACGACGTTACGGTGAATGCAGAGTCAATAAAAAAAGGCAATTAAGTAAAAAGTAGAAATACAAAAAATTTGAGAGTGTGCGCGTGCCAAACGTCCTGATATCTATTTTCGAGAGCGTTACAATAATCGTTTAGTCACGAAGTGATGCATCCCTTGTAAAGAAGATACTACAGCGTTGTTAGATTTTTGAGGCATGATAACAAACACGATAATGTATTTCCGAGGCGTTTTCAATCGGTATTGGTAATTCCGGATGATAATCTATCAGTTCAGGTGCAGACCAACCACAAGGTTCAGGGCGGAGTTAATGAAAGATCCACTTTAAAGCTCACTCATGAAAAAAAAGTGGGGAAGGGGGATTAAACACGTAAGGAAAATAAATTTGCGTCGATTCAGTGGGAAAAAAACTGAATTGAGCTAAATATGATTATGGTATATTTTGCAACTTTAACTACACTTCTAAAAATTGCACATTAAGATCTAGGTTTTGCCTTTTGTATTTTCTACACATCTGACGAAATGTATCCGATGGCAAAAATTTTTCATTTAATTTTTATTACACAAATATATGCGCTAAATGTGCATAGCGCAAGATATTCCATTCATTCATTGATTATAACGTAAATTTAATGAGTAATACACAACACAATAATGTGCAGAAAAGTAACAATTATTCAACTAAACAAAAACATTTTTTACTACACAGAACTCAGACTATAAATATATCATTGGACTTAAGGTTAACAAAATGGGGACTTACACTGTCACAGATATATGCTGTTTTCCCACACATAATACAGAAAAATAGCATATGCGACAGCTTAATGCAACGCGTTTCTTGCCCCCTCTCAAGAAAAAAAATGAAAACTAAACTAAGAAAACGTTCGGTAACTGTTTAACTCTTTGAGGGGCAGGAAAAGGCAATTAACTTTTACAGCAAAACTCTTGTTTTATTTACTATATCAGCTGTTGCAATTAAATTATTTGCGACAATTACACATATTTTGTCCAAGACGCGTGAAAAAAATGACCACTTCTTCTGGCTAGTGTCAGTCACCACCGCCCACAGAACACATCCCTACAAATCAGTCTCTATGGTACTCACGGAAACAGTTTTCTTTTTCAAGCTTAGTGCAACTCTGCATTCCCACACTATTCTTACAGACTTTTTCTTCGTGCACATCGTCGTGATGTTGTCTTCGATGGCTGATACTTACTTTCTTGAAGACGAATTGCTGCATCAACTACTGGCTTACGTTTCTTGATTGCCATCTAGTGAGCTACAAAGGAACTTCAGAAGCGGTCAGGCTTGAAAACTACTCACACGAGTGAGTAAGACGTTTAATAGAAGAGGTGGTTACTATAGGCAATCACCGCCTTTCAAAGAGTTAAAAACAAGTGGCCAGTAAAACTTGAGCTTTGAAGCATTTGCTGAAATTGGAAGATTCTCATGAGTGCGGTAAAATTTAGTCACATATCAATATTTTTTATTTCATCTGAAGTTTTTTCATGCACTTAAATTAAATAAATACTTACACAGAAATCATCACTTAATTATTTAGTATTTTCAACAGAATACAAGGACACAAATTTTTAAATGATACTCGATTTTTACTAAAAACAGCCACTGGGAACAGATTTTACTTTATAGAAAATATTCAATAACTCAATTTCCCATTTGTTTAACCTGTTCAGTATCGCAATAAGCATTAATTATTACATATTTTAACTTTGTTCTCTCTGTGAAATCAAAATACGACAAGCACTTTACTTTCACATGCGGTTAGGCAAAATGAATGTATGTTGTTGTTGTTGCTCACTTGTCTGACGTATAGACAGCCCAAGCCCACGAAATTCCTCGCGGGAAGGAGCGCAAGATTATTCCTGTCGTTAGCAACAGCCTCGAGCACCTAACAAGTGACAGTGCGATTTGGCTCAGTTGCGTCCCCAATTTTGATGGAGAGCACCCCGGGGGGACGGGCCCGAGGCAATCCCACCCCTCTCCCCTTCCACCAAACCACACGAGAGGACTTTCGGCTCGCCGCATATTTAAAGTTCCGCCATGCCGCACCGACACTACACATTTACAAAGATCCATGCCTTCTCCAGGATTCGAATCCAAGCCTTTCGGCACGGCAGTCAGCGACGCTAACCACTCGGTTGGGCGGCATGAATGTATAAACAGTCACGAGTCAAAACATTATGACCATTAATCAATAATGTGTTACGCGCCCACTGGACTGCAAAATAACTGCTGGCATGGATGCCATAAGTTTTTGGTAGATGAACGGAGACAGGTTGTACCAAATTTCTAAGCCGCGGTCACGCAAAAGTCGAGATATTCCGACATGCTATTTGAGCTCTGAGCTGCCGTTCCATCGCATCCCAAATGTGCTCTATCGGGTTAGGATCCGACGAGTTAGCTGGACAGAACATTAACTGGAAGTCATTCTTATGCTCCTCGATCCACTCCAATACATTTTCCAGTTGGGAAGACAGACGCCATGTAAGGGTGCAAGTCATCCGCAATTATGTTCAGATAGTCCGTAGCTTTCATGATCTGTTGTATCAGAACTAAGGGTCCCACAGCCGCCCATGAGAAGCATAACACTACCACCACTAGCATGTGTATGACCTGCTATACGGGGAGGGGTGCAACTGTTCGCCTAGAAGACGGCGTACCCTGATACGACCATCAACGTCATGAATGAGAAATCGTGATTCATCCGACCAGGCAACTGCCTTCCTCTTATCCATAGTACAGTCTCGATGTTCCTGGGCCCACTGCAGGCGTAGTTGACAATGACGCTTGGTCACGAGTGACACACGAGTGGTCAAGAAAGGCACACTCACACAGTCTGCTGCGCAATCCCATATCCAACAACACCCGCTGAACTGTGTGTTCCGAAACACTTGCACTTGGACCTGCATTATATTGGGCTGTCGGCTCAGCCACTGTCTGGAGCCGATTTTGCTGTACCAAGTGCATCGGACACAGGGTCTGTTGAGGACGAATATTTATTTTCACTTGAAGAAAAAGTAAAGGACCCCTGCAAAAATATTTTTTTTAATAAAACCTTACCAACTTTTCATTTAATAAAAGATTTTTTCTTCTGAACAAATTTATTAGATAATTAAAAAAGGTAGAACACGTACCATGGTGAAAGTTCAGTAAACAGCACCAAATGACAAAGCTGTAAAATTGAGATTCTCAGGATCCCGCTTCATATAATCCTTGCAGATTCTACAAGCATCCTATATAAAGAAGAAAAAATAGTGTCTGCATACACGCAATACAGTGAAGACAATTTAAAACTACACTTTCATCAAAAGACTCAATAGAGTTCTTCAGAAGTGTTTAAAAGAAAAATTGATCTATTACACCACATTGAAGTGGAACATGGTCTGACACGAACCTTGCAAAAAAGCTCACGCTATCAATGCATATAAGTCTAATAAAATTACAAGTCTTAAAAGTATGTTCTCAACTGAGTCAATTTTCTCTTAACACAGAGAATGATCAAGACTTAGATGTTCTTGAAAATATAAAATAGCAAGTTGCAGAAAAAATGAATTATAATGTAGATATATATATATTGTTTGAAATAGTATTCAGTAGTTATCATTAAAATAAGTCGTGAGTGTTAAGGTGGAGAAATTGAATACATTTAACCGCATTTCTGCAGCAACTGTTTGCAATTATTTAAAGGTTATGATATAGAAAGAGAGATAGATGAAGCATTTAAAAAAAAAATTAAAAAAAAAAAAGAGTTTCAACGAATTTAATGAACGCAATTTAATGTGGATTCTAGAAAAAGTTATTAAATGCGAATTAAATATCGTAAGATGTAGACCTCTTTCTCTTAGAAAATTGACTCAGTTGAGAACATACTTATAATTTTAACAGACTTACATAGTAGTTAATTATTCAGCCAAAATAAAATAAAAACTATTATCTTTAAATATATATATATAATATTGTTATTTAGTTATTCGCCGTCTATGCAATATAAATAAATACTTTTCCTTTAGAAAGTTTTCCATGGTGGTTGACATACCCATAATTATTTAGCACTTGAAAATGTATATTAAGGTAAAATTACCATTATGAATGCACCTAAAATGTAAAAATAACGGCATGAATGAAATAATTTAACTTAAAATACTGAATTAAGAAGTACTAAATGTTAGAATTGGTACGAAATATTTCGTGTATCAGTGCACTGAAATAGTCAATGTGATTCTAAAATTACGGATGAAAGTTGAGACTTCATTCTAAAGATTCGGGTTATATCAAGCTAGCTTAAAGGTAATCGGGGTTCCAAACTGAACATGAGTGACATCAAAGAGCTTAAAAACATGCGTTTAAATACAGATGATACTAAAAATTATAAGGAAATATTTAAATATACAGGAAATTTTAAAGGATGGAAATGCGAATGAATTCATACTAGTATCTAAAACTGACGACAAATATTAGAATTAGTTATGGCAAGACTATTACAGAATGAAAAATTGTAAAACATGTAAATTAAAATAGAATTGTAAAATATAAACTAAAAAAGGAGTATTCAAGGTGTAACTCATGAGTGGTCATTAACCGTCGTAAAATAAAATGCTTCATTTAAAAGTCTCGGTATGTTTAAGAAATTTAAACGTGTGAAGGAATCATACAAAATTAAGTGAAGCAGCAAAATAAGTAGCATAAAAGGAGTTATTACAATCGAAACTTACAATAAATAAGTTCAGAGTATGTAGGAAACTAGAAAGGTAAAATGTCAATAATATATAATAATGTTTTAAAATTAAGTAAATTTGATAGAAATTTGATAGATGATTTGATTTGATTTGCACGTATTTGAAAGATTAAATTGAAATGTGAAACCGAAATTAAAAGAAGAATCCTACAATTCATTTCAATCAGCAGCCTAAAACAACTCGCCTCCACTCCGTTTCCGGTGACGTCACTGATGACGCTGCACGCTCCTCCTTTGGCCTCGCTTTCGTTGAAGTCGGTGGCTACGGCTTCCTCTCCGCATTCCGGGTGTCGATGAATACCCATTTTATATCTACTTACTTATATTCATGATCGCATAAAAAAACGAATGCGTATGAACATATTTTTAACTCTAATGCTCGGTACGAAATGCAAAGTAACAACTAACAAAACTTTTTTCTTTTACATGAGACACAAAATTTTCTTTAATATTTTATATTTATAACTTCAGCGGCGAAACTAAGAAATCCATGAAATAACATTGAAATAAATATGAAAAATTCGTTCCTTCAGAAGCCAAATTCCATGCCACATAAATCGTGAGACCACCCTGCAAACCAGAAGTTGTATCATACACGTTTATTTCGGAGGTCCTACCAAAATGTTTTTCATTCTGTTTAACATTTTAGTGCCTCTTCACTACAGGAGAATAGTGATGTTATATGTCAGTAATAATTGATGTATGGGGAACACAGTACAACTTCTTCGCATACCAAGAATGAATAGATGCACGGTATTGCGGTGAGGAGCATGGGGAGAGGGTCAGATGTTGGGAAATGAGAAGCACATAAAAATGGCACTAAGTATGACATCGACTCTCAGACAGCGAACAAATAATAAGGCACTTTCTCAAGGGGTTGGAGAAAAATTGCAATCAGAAATTATCAGTTCTATCTCATATATTAAAAAAAGTTCAATTACTACTGAAATACCTGGCTGTATTTCTATTTTTCAATAACAGTACGGCTATAAAATAAAGAGGCTGAATTAAGATAAAAACTGTATATACATATATATACGATTGCTTTGCTAGCAATTCTAGCCTTTTAATGAATGATCAAATACAAAATAGCATCACTAATTAACAATTCAGTTATACTATGGGCGCGTTAAACGTCACCATAAATTACTTTGTAGCAAAGAAAAATCACGTACAAAAAGTACGCAATTGTATACAAAGCGCAGTTTTAGATAAAAGTCATAATCTTTGAAAAAGATTATAATTTGGAAGGAAATTAAAAATGAAAAACACTATGCGAATATCAATCAACTGGGAATTAATTAAGAATGAAAGGCACGAGAAACTGGAATTAATATTTCTCCAAAACACGGAATTAAAACTACTTTAACCTTTCAATCATTGGTAAGTTTCAGCAGTTGCAGAAATAAAACTTCGAAAGAGAATTCATCGAAAGACAGAATATACAACCGTGTAAATAATAAAAAAATTGTACGACCTCTTTGATATTTACTCAGACTTTTCTTTGACCACGAACTGAATACGTTTGAAGACTTAAAGAGATTACTTCTATATGCTACTGTGATGGAACTACTGTACATTTAGATTATGGTAAAGCGCGTGAGAACTATCTGCCTAAGGAAAGAGATGCCTTTATGGAGGATAAGACAGCTGAACACTAGTAGTTCAACCCGACTTGAAATTTCGGCGAACAGGCTGGCTGCATGGGCGTTTTTTGTGGTTTTGTATCATGTACAGGGTGACTACGAAACAGTTTGCCTTCCATGCAGGTATCCTTCCTCACAAGTAAATTGTCTTAAAGTGCTTCGCCAAAATTCTGATCTAATCCCGATCTAATTAAAGCCTTTGTGGTGGAGATTTCCAGTATTTAGCCGTTACATAGCTAGGTCGCTACAACTCTCCGTAAAGCCCAAAGAAAATCCTGAATCAAGTTTATTCAATAAGCACTCAATTTATGTTTAATCAAATATATTTTTCATTTATGTAAGCCATGTGTTTCTCAATACCTAAACAATATCCATGTTCCCAATTCCATGTATCATGTATAAAATTTATATATACATGATACGATGAGATAGTGCTAAAATCCTATGCAACGTTTGTTAAAAATAATAAAAGTCCAAAGTAATAAACTAAATATTAGTAAGGAAAGAAAATTTTTAGTCTTGATAAAAAGGAAGATCAGTTGCTGAGCTTCAGATAAATTAATACCACATTTTTTTAAAGCAATATAAGTGAATTATAATGACAGATTTTACAGTGTTAAAATAATCAGCAGTAACGCATAAAAGTTTTGACACAGCAGTTTAGATAATTAGTCCTTAGGAAACTGGATAATAATAATAAAAAAAAATATTGGGTAAGGCACACATGAAATGTCAAACTTTAAGCTTGGCATGTATGCAACTAAGTTTAAATTCTGCTTTTCAACCTGACATTAACTTAACAACCTAGCTTAGGCTACAAAAGAGGTAAGGCCAGTCATCACCACTAATTAAATAACTAAATAAACAATAACTATTATTGTTTATTTATATTTGAATCGCAACTTATGGAACTTATGGTTTACTTGAATCGCAACTTATGGTTTACTTGAATCGCAACTTACGGAATGCCTCAAAATCATTACAATACAGAAATATGAATAATCGTTATCTTACGAACTTATTCAACTGAAGCCTCTATTACCACTTCATCAATTTAGACACCTGGAAATATTTTCGAACTCTCATCAAGATACAAAGTATCGATTTTCATTTGCCTAAGTGTTCCCAATTCATGATCAGTGAACAGCGCAGGAGCAACCTACCAAAAAAATTAGTAATTTCTTAGGTAAGAACCGATCTCAATAGCTCAAGCATGCTGAAGCCAGAATATTTAAACTTATTCTCGCCCGCGTTATTGCACAAAACATCTGAAATGGGCAAATTATTGTGGCGGAAGTTCAGAATAACAGGAAACTGAAAAATTAAAATTTAGTTGTTAAGAAATAAATATACTTATTAGATACGTATATGTAATGCCCACATATGTTCAGAAAATAAACGTGTTTCAGCAACTAAGGGTATGCCACATTTTCCCCTCCTTCCTTTAGAAAAAAAATCTGATGTAGACACCACGTGACTTCCTTGTACGGCCTATTAAGTTATACATATTTTTTGTTGCTTTCCATTTAAACTTATTTTCTCAAATTATTCAAACCGATTCCTCAAAAAAAATTGGAAATGACATCAGAAAATGCAAATTTTGAAATTAAATATTCTGGTCAGTTTTTATCGTAGAGGAGTGGAACTTCTTATAGTTTTATTTTTTCATAACAAGTGCAAACTTTCCCAAATATAAGTATAGGAACCAGGAGATTACATTAACAGTTAGATTCCGTTATTTGCCGAAAATTAATTTTTTTTTTAATTTGGTAATGCCAAAACATGAATATTTGGGTCATTTAAAACACTTCTCTTAATAGAAGTATATAACTACGACCAAGGATTGCGAAAACAACGCCCGGGTAAAAACTTTTAAGCTGGGTAAGCTTTATACGTATATATATATATATATATTTAACTTATGCATACCAACCAACGTATACCATATATACCAACGTAACGGCAGTACCAAATCGTTTTTGAGTTATGCGAGTTACATACACTCACGTTTGTGAAAATTGCAACACCATGAAGGACTTACACGAGTGAGCTGAAATTTTCAGGAAATGCAAAGTAGCGCATGATATGCAAATGATTAGAATTGCAAATCCGTAGCGCATGCGTATGCTGAGCAGCGCCCTCTGAACGGCTGATGGATCCGAATAAATAGACGGCTGTAGCGAGGCGTGTATGGTTATCGGTGGTTATCTGCTAGTG
>KK113744.1:515226-544052 GCA_000611955.2 Stegodyphus mimosarum
GTAGCAGCACTTATTGCGGCGCGTGGTGGCCACACAAAATACTGATTCTGATCTCTTGTTCTTGTTTGTTTGCTTTGAACATTTAATCATTTATTTGTACCACTACCACTCAACTGTGTATTAAATTGCATTCAATTATGACGATTCCTTCTTGGTGTTGCAATTTTCACAAACGTGAGTGTATATACATACGTATGCACGTACAAATGTGACGAAAAAAGCCCTTTTGAATCCAGTTTACAATCCGTTTTGGAAAAAAAAATCCTTCATTCTGTCCGTACGCACAGACGTCATGCAAAAAAATCGCACAAATGGATGTTTCCGTTGAAATATGATACCCGAAAATTTTTCACAATTACAATACTTCCTTTACTTCGCACAAAGTAAAAAAAAAAAAAAAAAAACCACCAGTGGATGGCATTTATGAATAAAAATAAAATAGTATGGAAAAATTATGGAATTCATGGATAAAAATAGCGTCCGGAAGTAAAATGGCCGAAAAAGTGAAGCAATAAATTCCGTAACTGCTTGGAAATATGACTAAATATTAACTATTTAAGGATTTCGAGGCATTTATTTTCTTTAATAGAATATAATACCTTAATTTAATATACAAAATTAATACCTGAAAGATAAATAAATGAAGCCTTAACTGATGCAATGGCTATCGCCTTTTCGTAAAATGCCATCAAATAAATAAGAGACGCGTAATTTGAACATTTTCCCACACCTACAAGAAAACAGTAATAACAAAATTATTCTACTATCAAATAAAGCTGCGAAGTAAACCTAAAAGAGACGAGAGGTGAATACAAGAGTAATCACGCACTTTTTTTAATGGTAGAAAGAAGGAAGATGTCTTAAGAAAATTTCGAAACCTTTTTATTCGACAAGAAATAACAGACTGAGAAAATCCATAAAGATATAAAATGCGGAAAAGAGGAAGGTAATACATCTCTTAACACCGCAAGTAATACTTAAAACTTTTGAATCTTTCTTATCATAATTCAACGTAGAGCAGAGAGACTATATTTCGCTTTTGAACTTATCAATTCATCGCACTTACAAAACCTTTAAACATAAATTATAGTTAAAATAAATCGCAAAGACTTGCCCAAACTTACAATTTATAGCAATTCTAGGCACTGAAAATAAAATACAGCAAGAAGAACATTATGATAAGAACTCCATTTCAGACTAGGTACATCTAAACAACAGTCCCTAAAGAAGTAGGAGGTAAGTGCGGAGCACACACAGATATAAAATTACGGTCGACTTGAAGGAGGTCTTTTGCTACTTTATCAGCCAGCTACTCCACAGGGGACGAAGGACAGAAAGAATAACTAGCTAATCGGAAGCACGTTCTTGCTGCTGATTAGAGCTCCTAAAGGTAGTCTCAGAAGTCTTATCACAGGTTCCAAGGGCCTCTGATGTCTTCATTATATACCAAGAGTTGCATGAAAGATAAATATACGGCATATACACACAGAAAGGAATCTACACTGTCGGCGGAGACCTGGTGAATACAAAACAGAATATATATTAATAAATCACTACACATCCACGATAGTTCACGGAACCCCGCGGAGCTTTTAGTAACCATCATGGGAGGTGGTTGCACAGCAAGAGGGCTGTGCTGTGTCTGTTTGTTTTTTGTTTTAATTGGCCACACAAAGCATCTTTTTTGTAGGCAACCAGTAAGTGTATCGTGCGGTTTCACTATGAAATAACTGAATAAGTTAATGCAAGAAAACTTATTTTCTAACGTAATGGCCTGCTGCATTCCAGCAATAAAGGAGCATTTTGAGAAAATAAAAATTAGCAGACATATAAAATACTGCAAACGTTTATTATTTGAAAGCGCTACAAACAAAAACAATTAAATTAAAAATACATCTGTCAATTTCAAATTGTATATGATAAATGCTCCGTCCCAACTAAAAGCTCTCAACAGAAACTATGTTTTGGGGGACGCAGCATTATTCAAAAAGCTGACTTGATTCTAGTATAACTACTGCCTCCCTAGGATTATAATGTTTTTAAACCTACAACAGGAGTATGTACTAAATGCAGTTTTACAGATAGAAAAGAATAAATAAATAAGAAAGAAAGCTTTCTTTCTTATTTGGGACGCCCTGCCGTTTAACTAGGAACACTCGCCTAACCAAATAAGTCATTTGCCGTCTACACTGCTTACAAAAATGATAAAATTCAAAAGCCGATAGCCAACATAAATAGTTTGCTTGCAGAGATGATGGGTTTGGTTTATTTGATTATGCGAAAAACAATCGAGGGTTATTCGTGGAAGGCTTTTTACGGGAAACTGGCTCTATCCTTATTACACTATGGAAAAACCACAAAAACACTCAGGCAGTCAGCCCCGTTCGGTGAGATCTGAACCCAGGTCGAACTACCAATGTTTAGCGACTTTATCGTTCGATCATTGGTAAGTCGCATGCAGATGAAAGAATACCTTATTCCGGGAGGGGAAGTCGAACGGAAGAGGTCTGTAATATCATTTCTGTCAGGGTCGATGATAATGTTGACCATTCGTATGATAATTATATAATTAATTAAAAATAATTACTCAAACCTACAATCTATTCTCAAAACAGTTGCCTTGTTAGAAGCATTTTTCATAATAACTGCATAGTATCTTGAAATTAATCTTTCATCCTTTTCTGTGTAACCGATGTTCTTAAAATTTTTCACACAACTCCACATGCGGACCGCGTCTTTTCATTGCCAGATTTCAAATCGTCCTCCTTTTTCTTTCATTTCTGCTCTTTAAGTAAATAAAAACAGCAGAGAGGTGTGATCAAACTCCCATTTTGGAATTTTCTCTTTCGGTTCAGAAGAGAGGAGCTTCTCATGGATAAAGAAACTCGTTAATTGTACACACATGCGGTAATAGTAAACTATCGCAGAATTTCAATCCATGCGCATTTGGATGCATCAAAAAATAATCTTTAGGAAATTCTAACGTATATTACCGAATTTTGGCAATTTTTCAAAAACTTCGATTTTTTTTTTAAAGGTACGGAGTAGTTACTAACAATGCTGAACTTTTAAACTAAAAGATTTAATGCTTCATCGTTAGAAGCTCTATGATTTTAAATGATGACGAAACACGATTTTTAAATCAAACACGACACACGAGTGACCAAATGAATAAGACCGCTGAATACTTAATAAATGAATAAGACTGCTGAATACTTAATAAATGAATAAGACTGCTGAATACTTAATAAATGAATAAGACCGCTGAATACTTAATAAATGAATAAGACTGCTGAATACTTAATAAATGAATAAGACTGCTGAATGAGTTTATATCCCGGCGAATGGGCTGGCAGTTTAGGCGTTCTCGTGCTATTCAACACATGTAACGTGACTATGCGTCATATTCCCTTCAAAAAGTTCTCCAAGAAGGCATAGTTTTTCTCAGGCGAATGGCCGATAGCCCTCGGGTACTTCGTAATAATTTGAAAACAAGCAATCTAAATCAAAAAGAAATTGTAATGACATGAATGCAATCTCACACCATTCGGCCTTGGAAAAAAAAATAATTAACTTATGCGACTCCTCCTTCCCATTCCAAGACAGAATGGCATGAGATTTTTTTTTGCTCTGCTGACTGGAAGAAATAATTATCTCAGATTCAGAGGCAGTGACTTTTTTAATAATATTTTTCATTCGATATTCTAAAAAGTATAAATTAAAAAAAATACATAAACATATAAACTCTTTAAATTACACGGTTTTTAATTAAATACAAAGAGATAAATATTTTTTTTAGGTATCATAATACCCCAAGACAGAATAACAAAATAATCGAAGAACATTAAAAATGACTTAAAAGATAATTGTTACTTTAATATATAACCCAATTTTAATTTAAAATATGCCATTCTTAGCATCCCCAAGGTCTTAATTTTAGTTGCACATGTCGAAGAATAAAATAATCGCTTAAAAATAGATAATCCTCCCTGTTAACTACAACCATGTTAAATTAAAAAGTGTTTTTAATACAAGTTTTTTTTTTTTTTTTTTTTTTTTTTTTTTTTTTTTTTTTTTTTTTTTTTTGTTCACAGTCACGAAATAACTACAAAATCAATAAAAATATTCCATCAAAATATCAGGATTTGGGGAACATTATGATTGCCATTTGAAGCTGAACAAGTAACCTTAAAAATGGGGGAAAAAACTCACTAGTCAGTTACGACTAATTTCTTGCAGGAAGGGAATGAAAGCAACCTTGTTAAATCTTGCTGTTGTGTTTGATTAGGAGCGAAGATAATAAGAAACAATGTTCCTTGAATGTCTATTTTCTTTACTGATATCGGGGGGGGGAGGGGGAATCTAACAAAATAGTTGCAGAAATTTTCCTAAGAAACAGGCTTGCACGACAATGTTGGTAAATGCATGTTTGCTAGTTACATGCTTGAAAACTAGTTATTTACATTTTCGTTTATCATATCTTCTTTCAAGATGAATAAATTAAAATTATTTACGGACAACAAACATATTCGAAAACAATTTAATTCGATAAAGCTTTCACTATCAAATGCTGACATATATGTCTTCCATTTTTTATGTTTTTATGTCCTCCCGCCTTCTTAGCATGCCTTCGTGGTGTAATGGTCAGCACATCCGCCGCGTATTCGAGAGGACTGTATGTCGAGTCCAGGTGACGGCACTGCTCATCTTTCATGATTCCTGCTTTTTTATTTAAAAAAAAAATGTCTCTACAGTGGCGTCCGAACTAAAAGGTGGTGGATGATGATTCTCCACCACGAGGATTTGGCGATTGGGTTCCCTAATCCCCAGTCGCCATTTAAAAGGGGGAGTATATAAGGTATTTCTCCCGTCTTCTTAGCATGCCTTCGTAGTGTAGTGGTCAGCACACTCAGCGTGTATTCGAGAGGTCCGTGGCTCGAATCCCAGCGAGGACACCGTGCTCATCTTTCATGACTCCTGCTTAAAAAAAAGTCTCTACAATGTAAAACATTTGAACAGATAATTTGAAATTTTACAAAATGTCAGTTGAGTTTTTTTTTTGCTGTTGTTGTTTTGTTTTGTTTCCTTAAAATTAAAAATTCAGTGTCGGACAGATGATGCGACCTTTTTTTCAGACCAAAACCTTTCGATCCTGAAGTGACCCCATTAACCGGAATCGACTATATTACAAAAATTGCTCGAGTCAAGGATAATCTTACATATCCAGATCGAGCGATACTGCTCCAAAGTTGTATTACGAACATTCTAGAATTAACGAGTTTTCAAAACCGAGACAACTGTACTATGACAGATGATATTTTGCATTCACAGTGCCCATCATAAATTTAAAGCTTAAAGTCAGAATAAATGGGGTGGAATACAGCATAAATTGTGTTTCATGAATATTGCATAAATACTTCGTAGGCTTTCAATTATTTCCTTCCCGTTTCACTTGACCTTCATTTCAATGGTCAATAAGTTACGTACGAAGCATGTTATAAAAAACCTGTTGAGTGGATGTCTCGTTTATTAAAGGATCACTGTATTTGTTAAGGAAGCGATGAAAGGAATTTCATTTTATGCTTAGATTAAAATAACGCATTTACAGAAAATAAATTCAGTACACAAATATTACATCTGGTTCATTTAACCATATTATTCGATTAAAAAATCAATCGAATGCGAATTGTTAGAAAACATCAAAAACCTACTGAAGTCGTTGTAAAATATATAATAAGCACAAATACCTTAAAATAACATCTCGAAGCCAGTGTTTTACTACTGTAGAAAAATTTTAAAACTATGTCAGATACGAAAAGTATTAATTAATTTAATATTATTTTTTAGAGCTTTGAAAATATCAATCACTGATTATAAGAAAATTTAATGTCTATAATTATATTATAAGGTATTTCTCCCGCCTTCTTCAAATGTCTTCGTGGTGTCGTGGTTAGCACGCTCGACGCGTATTTGAGTTCCAGCGAGGCCACTGTTCATTTTTCACATCGCCTGCATAAAAAATTCCTAACGTCTCTACAAGTGGCGCCCGAACAAAAAAAGTTGGTGGATGATGATTCTCCACTACTTGTATAGGGCGACTGGGTCCCCTAATCCACAGTCGCCCTTTACAAGGAGGAGTATAAAAGGTATTTCTCCCGCCTTCTTCGCATGCCTTCGTGGTGTAGGTTAGTAGTACGCTCGACGCGTATTCTAGAGGTCCGTTGTTCGAGTCTCGGCGAGGGTAGTGCTCATTTTTCACATCTCTTGCTTCTAAATAGCCTAATGACTCTACAATATAAGTACAAAATAAATCAGACTAAAATTTTTATTAAGGTTACACTGAGGAAATGCCTGATTAATATGATAGTCTAAAACGTTTTTTAATCGAGACACGCTAGCATGTACAAGTATCATACCGACTTACATAACTGAAAAAAATATCTTTAATGTTTTTAGTAATGTAAACAAAGAAGCATAAATAAAAAAAAATGTAAGAAATACAAATAAAAAAGTAACTTATATTTGATGAAAATTAATTTTCACTTACGCAGCCATTCATTACAGTAATGGATTTAGCACACTGACAATTTTGACAACTTTTATTAATGCAAGAACTAAATAGAGATACCCACATTTTATTTCCCATTATTTCAAGGTAATCAGGTTTAGGTGAGCTCTTATTAGAATTCCCACGACACTTCGAACTGATAAACTTCTTAATTTATAAATCTATTCCAGGCCAGAAATAACTTTTTTTTAAAAAAAAAAAACATACTTCGGATATTCCCTTTCACAACGTGGACTGCCTAATTCGCATTAAAAAAAAAAAAAAGAAAAGAAAAAGAAAGAAAAGAAAAAAGATTTAGGATTGATAGTAAAATGCCTTCTACGAGAACATAAAAATGATAAGAGACACCATAACATTCTCTGTCTCAGGGCTAAAGAGACCAAGATTAACGATTAGAACAGAGTCGTCATTTTCTTAAGACCGCACTGGAAGATTCCAAAATACGCTGATAATTAATAATTAGAAAAAACAGTAAAACTGAGGCATTAAATACGCAAAAATTTACATCAGCAGCAGTAATTTTAGATCATTCACGAGCAATGATGTGATTTAAATGGATATGGGCAAGTCATTTCCGCATATGGAAGACGAAAGACTGCAATTTTCTAATAGCCGTAACTAACCGGAACAAGTAATATTTCTGCACGGCTTACGATCAATCAGTCTGTAATCACCCACATTCATGCTCTGATAGCAAGTCTCTGGTGCTCTTACACTTTCATTTTTTCGGCATTCTTTTAACGAAATTTTTCTAAAATGAATTTCACCTTTACCGCAAAATGTGAACGGAAACTACGCACTGCACAACTACTATCGATATCGGGAATTTCGGGTTATCGCAAATTCCAAAGTATTAGTAGGCGTTGAAATAAAAGCGAAACTGAAAGACGTATATGGTGGACGAGAACGCAAAATATAGCAATTTTGTATATAGAACCTATTTATCAGTCTAATGGAGCCGAAATAGAAGTTAAAGTTCAGTTATCGAATACGTGTAAATGGATTAAAAAAGGCACCTTGATAACAACAATTTTTAATGGTCATATCAGTAACATTTTACATTGGTTATGATTTTCAATTATCTCAAAATTTCAAATCATCCGTTCAAAGAATGCAGAAGAAAGTTGAAAATAGACCTAGATTAATGGACCCAGATAGCACTAATGATTTAATCGTTTCTATCAATTTAATTAGCTTTCTTTAGTATACGATAAAAAAGATACAGGGTGAATCTGAACAAGGGGGAAATTTTTAGGGGGTGGTAGAAGGCAGTTATATGAGCAATATTCGTCACAGAATATATGGTCGGAACACAAGCGGTGAGAAGTTAAAAAGGGTAGTTTTCCACAGTCACATTTAAAGAAGTAACGCAAGAATGAGAGGAGATATATCAGAAAACGCTTTATTAACAGGAATGTAATTGACGCACATGCTCAAAAGACCTCCTGCCCTGCGGGATAAGGATTGACTCACATTTGCGAAGACACTCGGCTTTTCCCGAATATCGCCGGCAAAAACGGCGATCCTGACGACTAGATCCATATTACTTTTAAATGGGCACTCGTAGATTAGGTTTTTCATACGGTTCCACAAGAAAATGTCCAAACACAAGAGATCCGGTGATCTTGGTGGCCAAGCTATGGGACCACCTCGACCCATCCATCGCTCTGGAAATTCCGTGCTTCGTATAACCAGACGTTCTCTCGGCAATCCACGATAGAAAATGCCGTTGGGTGCGAGAACCGACCCTTTTTATAACACCTTGTCACATTGTGTGTCACCTTGTGGCTCGCATTTGCGTTCCCACCATACATTCTATGACGAATAGTGCTCGTATAGCTGCCTTCTATCACCCCCTAAAGTTTTGCCCACTTGTTCATATTCACCCTGTATACGCAGAATTCTCGTCTTTAGTACTGAAAAGGAAAGTTAGGTTTCGAAAGAAAGAAGACAAATTATTTCATGAACAGAACATTTAAAATTAGCTAGCTGCAGGCAGTTTTCTCTGTTGTATAACTTGCATGTAGTTTGGTTAGCACAGTGATAGCTGTAGAACATACTCCAAAGCCCGATAGAAGAGGTTTATGGCAAATCTTCCACAATTTAAATGAAAACCTTGGTTTGAATTCGAAATACATTATAACAGGTTTTGAACAAGGAGCAGTTAAACCATGTAACACACGTATTTCTCAATAGAAACACCAAAGAATGTAATTACCAGTTTACACAAGCCATTTGATGACGCATGCATAACACTGGTATAGTAGATCCTCATACAGAAAATGAAAAAATCCAACTGAGTGTCAGAATGCGAACAACATTAGCACATCTTCCTCAGCAACTTAAACCCACCAGAGGCCGAGTGGTAAAATTGCTGAACATTAGTAGTCCGACCCGGGTAAAAACCATGCAAACGGAATGATTGCATGAGTGTTTCCCCGGTTTTTCCTATTTGCTAAGTGAATAAATCGAGTTTCCCTTAAAACTCCTTCACGAAGGCTCCCTTCCCTTAAGCAGATAACCCTCGTGTGCTTTGTCGTAATCCCTCCCCTTCACTCAAAAATCTTAGCACCTCGTCAATGAAGGTTGGTTAACAATAGAAGGCTGCTCCCAGGTACATATATTTATATAGCAATGCGTTATAATTTCTCTTGGACCGAGATAAGCATCACAATTTGATTAACAGATTAACTTCCATTGATTTTCCGGCAGTAATTACGCGCATCCTTTTCGTTACGAAGAAACCATAAAGATACATGTTACCCTTTCCAGTCATTCCTTCACCGGAATATATGGTACGTTAAATTTTAGGAATTTTAGCACTTACATTTTTCTACGCATCCCGAATACGTTTCTAATTGTTAATTCATATGTATCTTTAACACTTCTGACGTCTGATTTTAATGACGGATTCACAAAGTCTAAACTTCAGGCGTAACTTTTTAAGCAACATACTCTCCATTTAACTTATTTCTTTTTCAAAATCTTAATTTCATTACTAATTTTTATTGCTTTATTTAATTTTACACAGAAATTTTTTCAGACTTTTTAATAAACATAATTTTAACTCATATTGCTAAGTTTTGGAATTATACTACTCTAATCGTTTACCATCGTACGATAAATTTTAAGGGGAATTAGGCAAATTTATTTTTACTTACACTAGAAAGAAAAGATCTCATTTCCGGAAAAGTATGACGCTGAAAGATTTCCAGTCAAAAGTGCTGGTACATTTCAAGAGAAAAATCAATCTCTCTCGCTCTTCCCCCCCCAAAAAAAAAACTTCTTTTCGCATTTATTAATTTAGTTGCCTACGTTTGCATAGACTATTAATTTATAACACGGCGGGTGTTTCACATTTTGCATAAACCGCTAACACACTTAAAACCTTTAGTTAAAAACGCGTTGATAAAATGCTTTCTTGCTAACATACAACCCTTTCTAGAGACTCAGATTATCAGAACTTCATTTACATAAGAGCGTTCTCCACTGACCTAGTCAAGAAAAAGATACAATGTGATTTTACTGCGGCAAAATGAATTTCTATTAGCATAACCTCTACTAATTGTAACTTAGTCATTTTAAATGCAGTGCAACCTACAGCAGAAAATCAAAAGCCACAGACAGCTAATTCTCAAACAGGGCAAGGGATTAAAGATGGTCATTATAAGAGGGACATCCGGTTCCTTTGGTTGACATCTTCACTGCACAACTCAGGAATTCGATCTTGATAACACTTGACAAGTTCACCCATCGCCAAATATGCCCGCCAAATAACAGGTGCTGAGGAAAAGCAGAAGCACACTAATCATCAGAACATCTAGCGAAAATAGAACACTTTTTTTTTAATGCATTACGAAGAAAATATTCTCTACACTGTAAGATGAAATTTTGCGTTGCTTTATGTAGAATGTAAATTGAATCGAAAAGGAATAAATCTAACCTTCACGACACTACCTATTTATATTTAACGGAAAGCAATTTGACCAAAGTATTTTACCCCTTCGAAATAAATTGCACCAAGTAATGAAAGAGAGAATCCCGAATAACATGGAATTAGCCGATTCTTCTTATACACTAACATAAAATATAAACTGTTCCTCAAAATGCTCTAATAATTGATCCGACTTTCAATTAACTCAAAGTTCTTCTAAAAAAAAATTTTTAGAGCATTTTGAGATTTCTCACAGTTTTTCACATTCTTAAAGACAGCTCTATGTTTCGACAGACAAAGTCTATTTTCAGCCATAACTTCCTCGTTAACTGTCTTACAAAAACAAATCATTGAAATAATAACTGCAGTGGTTTCAATGGTACTACAACTTAAATGAAATGCACAAATATTTAATGCTAAGAGAATTAAGACACTATAATGTGGTCTTATATGACGGACTAGTGAAATAGAGAAATATTTCTTAGAAAGCTTTCTAAATAAAACGATTCGGAGGGGAAAAAAATGTAATCGTTTTAATATTATTAATATAACTATCAGGTATTTACGCGCAAATAATTTTAACAAAAACGTTTTTAGTAACATTGTTATCCAGCAGCATTACTTCCAAGACAGCATCGTCTGCAAAAAAACAATAAATGTAAATTAAGATTCTGAAAACATTTCAAAGCTTTCAAAAGACAATTACAGGACTTTCGCCAAAAAGCGATAAGGATGACGAAATGGTATCGGTAAAAGTTGATCATCATCAATAAAGAGAAGTGTCGCAGGAGAATGCGATGCGAGATAGAAATCTACCGAGTAAAAAATAACCAAAATATAATCCATAGCCTGAGGCTTTTTAAGCTTACAAGACTGCATGGCGCTAGAGCTGCCTAATTGCCGTAATGGTGTGGAATGTGGCATCATCTATCCATTCAAGAAGGTTCCGAATACTTTCACGCGCACACAGAAACGACGCAATTATTCGGACCGTGAAAAATAAGTGGAATATCGAGTATGTACGTATGAGCTGCTTCACAGCTCAGTTTGGGTGCAGAGCCTCGAGCGAAAATAAATTGAGTTTTCCCCCAATTCTGTCCTTGAAAGACGAGTGGAAAGAACGGGAAATATTTTATTAGTTTTGTTTTCACACTTAGTAAAGGTTCTTCATATATTTTTTTTATTAATACATGTAAGCAAAAAAATTATGAAAATACTCTTTCCATACAAATTAAAACCAGAAAACAGTCTGAGAAAGTCTTAATACAAACGCTCATTCCTTATGATCAGAATAAATCCTTCAACCTTTTAGAGCCAAGAATAATTACGTCATGTTTTGATAAGTAATAATTCAGAAAATTAAAGATATCCCTTTCATATGTCTTTGTGCTCTAATGGTCAGCAGCCTAGCACCGATTCAGCATATTCCTTTCTCAAGCATTTAACAATTTTATTTTAACTTGAGAGAAAAAGCTTCAATAATTTTATTCCCAACCGAGCCCTACCTGGAAACATTCCCAGCCTCCATTTATTATACGGCGTGCGTTTTTATGTATCTACTTTTATAAATAAAAGGAAGAGTAAGTTCAACAGCGTAATATGTTTTAAACGTGATTACCTTTCTTTTGTATTATTTTACTAGAAGCTTTTAACCTCATTTTACGTGTCCTTACAGGTGATGTCCTATTTCAAACAGTATCAGAGCAGCCGAAAGAAAAAATACTGTCATAAATGTTCCCCCACACTTAACGAAATAAGTAACCAACTAACTTTAATCAAGATTTCTCAGGGTTTTATATATATAATACTTGTAGAGACATTACGTCATTTTGAAGCACACGTGAAAAATGTGCAATGCCCTCGTCGGAACTCGAACCCTGGACCTCTAGAACACGCGCCAAGTGTGCTACCGTTACACCACGAAGACATGCTGGAAGGACGGAGAAAATACTTTATACACTCCCCCTTTTAAAGGGTGACTGGGGATTAGGGAACCCAGTCGCCAAATACTGGTGTGACGAGTTATTGTCCACCACCTTTTAGCTCGGGCACCATTTGTACAGCAATTAGGTTATTTTGAGGCAGGAGCCATGAAAAAAGTGCACTGCCCTCACCGGGACCCGAACCCTGGACCTCACGAATACGCGATGAGTGTGCTACCTTTACATGCTTACCTTCACCCGAAGGCAAGCTGGAAGGAGGGAGAAAACACCTTTTTAAAGTTATCCATATGTTTAGCTGTTCCGGAATGTCCAATTTCTTCATTTTGCTTGCACATTTGGCGATAACTTACAGTATTGATTAACAACGCTGTAATCAATCAACTCCTGTTAATATACGTAATCAGAATCCGCTGACAAATGCAGGTTCTATTATAAATTTTGTTAGAAAATAAGAAAAACTGATTATATTTTCTTGTTTGCAAGACTGTCAACTAATTTGTGTTAATGTCTTAGCTGAAAAAAAGATCTTGTTCAAGACGAAACACAGTTTATTTTTTTCGACACTTTACATTTTTACTTACAAGTCACATAAAAACACTGAAAGGAAAACAAATATTAAGTTACTGTTTCGTGAGTACTACAGCAGACTATCTACTTCTTATTCGTGGTTATGAAAAATAAACTGATGGGCCAGAAGACCTAACTCTGCCTATTGGAATGAAGCCGAAACATAACTAACTGACAAATATGGCAAGTGCGCAAAATACAAAGTTAAATTTTTCTCTCCCACTAGTGGAACACTGATGCCATCAAATGAGGGAAAGAAATAGCTTAAACTGAACTCCTAACAAGCACGCCTGTCTTCGAAAGAGCAGCCAATCTGGGTTTTCTCCATTTAGTCATAAATGAAATGAATGATGATCATGATATCATTCAGAAAAATCAATTGGCACAGTGTATTTCCGATATATATGTCTTTAATGCTATCTCGACAATCGATACCTGTTTTAAAAACAACTTTTCCAAAGTAACGAGTCCAGAAACGGAATTTTTTGTTTTTCATTTATTGCTTCGACGATTTAACTCACTCAGCGTATTTTAAAATTGCGATAGCCGTAATGCTAAAAAAATTAAGTTACTGCTGGATGTAAATTAGCGTCATAGCCCTTTTGCATTTTTCTCTATCCTTTACAGCATACTACATAATCATAACACAAACAATTACACATAAATAACTTTTACGATAACAAATTAAGAATACGAAAAAAGTTTTGAAAACAAAATGGTGGATTAGATTTATGTTTTATTATATTTCGTATTATTATTATTTTTAATTTTACATGTTTTCAGCCACAAAATTTATAATTACTCCAAATTCGATTTTAATTAACGTGATGGCTGCGCTAGTTGTACTGTTCCTTTTTTTTTTTTTTTTTTTTTTCAAGATTTGGCATTAAATTGTGTACTTTATTCTTAAACAACGTCATTCTAAAATATTCGACTTCTTTCTTGTTTTCGCCGCCCAGTTGGTGCTGACTACCCGTACCGATGGGCCCGGGTTCCAGTCAGGAAAAAAAGCATGTATGTTTGCAAGTGTATAGTGTCTGTGCGGCAAAGGAAGATACACGGTAAGCCGAGAGACAACTCGAGAGGTTGTGGTAAGGAAAGCGGAGATGGCAGATCCTCGGACCGCCCCTCCCCGGTGCTCTTCCTCAACACTGGGCGGAAGCTTAATAGTTCTGCTAACTGCTAACACTATCACCTGTACTACACAGGTGCTGGCCTAGCTTCTAACTGCTTCTTGTTTTCGATGGTAAATTATTGAAATGACTAAATCCTACTTTCTGATCTAACTAAACCTGTAAGGAGAAGGAAAAGGTCAAAGACTTTGGTTCGATAAAAAAATTTACTTTGGGTTATTTCTTTTGGATGACTTTTAAATTTCAAAATTTTGCGTACTCATGGGTTTTGAATGAGAATCTGTATAATACAGCTTTATATCTAAATAATAATAATAATTATCAATTTTATTATTACTATTTTTTTTGTAATCAACTAAATATTGGGATCAATGGGTTTAATACCAATCCATTGCCGCAGCATATTCCGCTGTTGACCCCCAGTCGCAACCTTAATCATCATTTACCCCAGGGTTTCAATACCAACCCCGTTGGGAACCCCTAAGTTCTGAAGCTATAACAAATATAGTGCGAGTTATATATGTGTTACCTATCAGATAAGAAGAAACAAATGATTTTTCCCCCCTCTGGTAAATAAGAAAATACCACACGGTATTCAAAATCGCTGAGAGTCGATGTTGAATGTCTCTTATTTTTGTCGTTAAAAACGTTTTACCTTTTTTAAAGGCTGGTTTTTAACTTCTATTATGGTGAAATGTTAGAGGAAGCAAAGGAAAGGTTAGGAAGACGCAAAATTTTGGTTTAGTTAGATCACTATAAAAGTGATAAGGGAGTTAAATCTCACTTTCTGCATTGACTCACATACCTTTAGAAGCAATAGACTATGGATGGGAAAGTACAATGGAAAGATGTTCCCAAAAAGAAGAAATAAAGATTTTCTATAATTATATGGCCCAACTATGGTTGGAAAATGACGTTATTCGAGATGTATGGAACTGCTGTGATGAAAAGCAGTAGAACAAAGAATAATTTAGAAAGCTGAAACAGTAAAATAAAGAGAGGCTTCAGGAAAAGTCACCCCAATATACCGTAATTCCTAGTGTATTTTTTCGCCAAGCATTTTCAGATTTTCAGATATAAAATTTTCGAGTAATTTTTTCTATTCATTCAGAAAACGAAGTTTCCTCAATTTTAAAATGGATTCGTCCATAGAGAGATCGTTTTCGTCTTACTGACAAACTCTCACAAATTACCTGTGAATTGCACACTTAAACTTTCCCTTCTAAATGTTAAGTTTGATGCCAGCTTAATACAAGAACCGACCCATCAGAGCGATGCAAATACGAACTGACATTCAGTCTTAAGATTTCGGAGAGTCAGATGCCCATTCACTTTCTCTATTTATTTATGGATGATTTCAGGCCTTTAAGGAGCAGAAAAGACAACACTGGGCGAGATGTAATTTAGAGGAAAATAAAAATGAAAATACCTTAATAAATAATGTAATGCTAATATTACTATATATTGTTATTAAAGGGTATATTCCTTTTAAATAAATAACATTGTAATATCACACATCAGAGTTTCCATTTGTTAATCCATCACAGTTTTTCATTTGTTATGTTCTTTCTGTAACTGCATCCTTTGGAAAATAAATTATTCGCATAATTTTCCCCTCTCAATTTTCGGACGATGAAATTATATAAAAGGGGGGGGTACGCTGAAAAGGGGAGGAAATACAGTACTTCATTTCGATGTACAGAAATACTACATCAATGTATTGAAATATTGTTTATTGTTTTATACTAATTTACGAGCATTTTCAGAATAGAGCCTTTTATCACCCTAACTGTTGTTAATGATATAACCTTTATCATTGAGCCATCTCGAAGAAAATGAGAAATCATAATCTTTCGACGGGTTAGCAAATGTTACAAAAAATTGCGCCAATTTATATGTAGCACTTTAAGCCCGTTTTCGTAACTCATTCAGTTTAATGCTATTTAAAGCAGTTTTGTAGCACAGATTAATAATGGGTGGTTTCATCATCATTTATTAGTTATAATAATGACACAGTATATAGAAAAAACATATGTTATTTGTACAAATGGGGGTATAAACTTAGTAATATTAAAAAGCACGTACATTTATTTTTAAATTGTCCAATTTGTTGTTCTGTTATATCTCGAAAAATAATTTACTAATATCATTCTATATAGAATGGTAAAATCTCACAGAGTTGGACAGCTTTTTGAATTAATCTAAATTTTGCTGCATAAATCTTTTTATAATATGCTTTTTTCAATTTTCATTATTTTACTTTAAACATACTTATAACAACATATTAGTAGGAAATTCAGTGCGGATGGATATTAAATTAAACTATGTATTTATTGTTCCTAAGCCCAAATATATCTCATTTGAAAGTTTTCGATTTTTGTGGTTAGTGCATAGTAATCTATTTTATAGTTTCAAAATCATGATAAACTATTATTAATGGCCAAGATTTTTCAGAGATGATAACAAGCTGCCTTGCGGCATATCTTAGAAATGCGTAAAACGAGGTTAAAAGATTGTACTAAAATAATACAAAATAAAACTAAAACCAAAATATTTGCGGAATATTGTTTATGTATATAATCCTATTCCAAACAGATAAACGATAGTAAGAGTGTTATGCTGTTGGAAGCCCAGACTTTCTTTTATTTATAAAAGCGGGTGTGAAACGGAGAATCCTTTATAGATGAATTGAGGAATATTACCTGATCAAGTTGAACTGCACACAAAATTACTGAATCTTCCCTTCTAAGGCTCAAATGAAAATAAAATGTTAAGAGTTGAATTAGGAAGGGACTCCATTTGTCCTAAGCCACGTAACAAGAACTGCAACATGAAAAGATCTCCACTCAATCACTAAAGACAGTATCTATCTACCCCGGAAAAAAGGTAGCTTTAAAAAAATAGTTATTAGCTCATGGATAATATGCACGACAATTTCTACACAGCCTATCTACTTCAGGTTATAATAACACAAGTAAAATAAGCCAAGAATTGTGCAATACGGTAAATGAAGATTTAAATTTTTTTAAATAAATAAAAATAAATAAAATAAAATAAATAAACCAATATACAAACGAAAGCCTTCTTATGTACCATATACAAGTGGAAAAGCCATACTTAACAAATGCTGCTAACATGCAATGGGTAAAGCGTAAAGAGCGGGGGGGTTGCACACAGGTTGAAGCAAAGACTGCCAAATATACAGAAACATTACTAGTTACAACACCATCGTAGATTCAGCACACCAAAAGGATATTCTTAAGTTAAAGATGTTTATCTGAATACATATATCCTTAAAAGCCTGTAAACTGAGGGAGGGGGATAGAAAGGAGAAAAGAGCAGTGATTACCCAAAGATTGTCATTGAAGCCCGTGAGCAGGCGAGCACACTCTAGCCACCTAATTACAGGGTGTATCCGCAGGACGCTATGATGACAGATTGCTTTGCGTGATACTTATATGCTGCCTCAGCTATGAACGCTTGTATCGCCGCAGGATACAAAAGAGAAAGCTAGGATTTTAGACAGAGGGTAAAATGTGACTAAAGAAGACTTACAGTGGGAGGGACCAGACTGCAACCCGCGTTCTTTGGTGCATTTTGGGGGGCATTTCCAGACTGCCATTTGCATACTTATAAACCTAAATGCATTAAGCTAGGATAAAACATTTCCCTAAAGTAAATGAGAGAAGGGTTTTAGAAAGTCACAGGAAATCCAGCATAATTACCCTTCCCCAGTTTCGAATTAAAAGGCAATTAATAAGCATGCTTTTATTCAGGATTTTAAGTATCAGTAATATTTGCTGCAGTTTTTGTATATATATAAGGAAATGTCGATTATAGAGACCTAATTTCATTATTAACATATATGCAAAGAAGGAAAGGAAGAAAACGAGTTTGTAGTTAAAAGAAACGCTCGCAGTCACATACTTCTAAACGAAGGATTTTTTTAAGTCCAGTTTAGACAGTAACTTTTAAGGAAAAAGGGGAGGAAAATTTTTATTAAAAATGAAACCATCGTCCAAATAACAATCTGGTCTTCGAAAAAAATTAAAAGGGTGAATTCCGAAAATTTTAAGCAATACTGACAGTAGTAGATATATATAAACCAAAATGTTCAACAAAACCAGTAATTTTGTACAGTACTTAAAAACAAATCACTTTCCATTACGCTATAATTATTTATATTACAGATAAAAGCAAAAGAAACAAATCTACAAAATTAATGAAATCCAAAGTGCTTATTTATGCAAGTTGACAGCGTGATTAATTATGCATCAGTTCGCATAAATTACAGCCAGTTTCCATTTACAGCGACCGGCACTGTGCTAAGGTGCTAGATCGCTAATACGACCTGGTCGGCAGTGTGGGGGGGACCGTAAAAAATTACAAATTGTTCAGCGTAACACGAATAAGCAGCGTTCGCGCTTTATTGTTGACCTACATTCTACTGAATGGAGGACTTGATTAAATTGTTTTCTAAAGATGAAGAATATAAAGAGGCAGACGAAGAAATCTTTAATATGGTGCTGAACGAGAAGGATACAGAAAGTAAAGAAGATGAAGTAGTGATGGCAGAAAGCAAGGACACAATTTCTCACATCGATGGATACAAAGCCCTGGAGACGGCGCAGAAATATGTAAAGCTGCTGGAAGAAATTTCATCAGAGGATGTTTTACTTCTGCAGACACTTCGAGATCGAGATGGGAGAAAACGTCAAACAGCTGGCAAGCAAAAGACAATTACCAGCTTTTCTTCATCAGGTTTGATAGTTCTTTGTGGTACATACAGCGTAAATTTCTTAGCATGTTCAAGTTACTAGTAGGAAGTATTTGTAATGATGAATGTATTTTGTCAGTTTCAAATGTCGTATTTGTTCCTTTTTGCGTCTTCTTGGGTCCGTTTAGGTCGGATAAGCGGGACTCTACTATATATTATCCTCGATTCCTGAACTTTGTTAAAAAATGTTTTGTGAACTGAAATCATCACGTCAAGATCATATTAGGTTTGAATAAAAACACAGACATATAAAAGTTACTTGCAAAGGACGGCAAAGCAGTGGAGGTCTTTTGTAAAGCCCTCGCCTCTATTTAATTACGATGTCGTGCTTTCATTTTTGAAAAGAAACTTCCTTAAATCCAAACTGTTAACGTCTATCATTTCCCTGCAGGAATTGGAATTAAATGATCGGCGTTCCGTAGTGGTCATTACGACTTAGTGCCTTTTCGCCCTCAGCTCGAAATAGTGAAGTATCGTCTACTGCCTTCCTTCCACGGATTCTCTCTTCCCTTTCATCCGCTGTTCGAAAAGTCACTTTACGATAAGCGAACACCTGTTTTAGTCAATGAAAATGGTTTAGACGAGATGATTCTTATTACTTGACCTGACTTATGCATCTGATTTCTAATATTTATTAAATATTCCCTTTGGACAAATTATTCTGAGCAGAATAATGAATTTCCGTCATGTTCAAAACATGTGTATCTGAATCTAGCTACGCTTTTGTTACACAATGTCTTAAAGCAAAAGAACCACGGTTTTACTACTTTGAAAGAAAATAGAAATGCAACAAATATATAATTAATTTTTACGACTCATATAATTATGAACACATATTGATATAGTTACAAAATTTTAGAAGTCTATTTTACGTGTAATTATTTGTAATCTTTAAAAACTATAACAACGTGATTCATATTTATCACAATATTTCATCATACGCCAAAAAAAGTGTGTTTTACATTCTTACAAATTTATATGATATAGGTACTTTAAATGTTTTTCACTGCATATACCACAAACAAGAATGCAATTTAAGCAGATTTCGTCGCATTAAGAGAGGAGTTATAGAAGCAATTTCTTTTGTTATAGAACATTTTTACTCACTCACTTCTTTTTTTTTGGGGGGGCAAGCACTAAAAATCGGAATATTTCAAGGACGGAATATCAGAATATTTATCCAATATATATCGGAATATTTCCTGTGGGACACTGGGAGAAAAGTAAGGTCATTTTCCTTCATATCGGATGAATATATCTGAAATCATAAATTCTGCTACTGTCCTATAATTTGCTGTTTTTGAAGCATTATAGAACCTTTGCTTGGTAAAACACCAGAAATAGTAGAATTAATTCATTTTCCTCAAAACCGAATCTGATTCTTCAAAATCTTACACCTGATATATTAAAATTAGTTTAGGTACGTATTATCCCGTCGACCGTAAAACAGTCACCAGACAGCGCGATTTAGCTCTAATTATAGATAAGCGCAAGTAACAATACACACAAATAACTTCTGCGCTTTCGTCTGATATAACCGCGAATGAATCTCAATAAGCCATCTTTTGCTTTTATAAACAAAGCTATAAATTAACTGTTATCGCTGTATTCTTCTTTTGCATTTTGAAAGAAACGATTAAAATTTGGTATCTACCTTCTACAGAATAGCAAGCAATGGATTATTTTCAAAGTTATGTGATGACACATTAAAAAAAAGTGTGTGTTAATGTATAAGGTCTCCTGCCTTCTTCGCATGCCTTCGTAGTGTAGTGGTCAGCACGCTCGAAGCGTAACCGAGAGGTCCGTGGTTCGGTTCCCGGCGAAGGCGTTGCTCATTTTTCACTTCTCTGGCCTCCAAATAACCTACTGTCTCTACAAGTGGCGCCCGAACTAAAAGGTGGTGGATGATGATTCTCCACCACCACGATTTGGCGATTGGGGCCCCTGATCCCCAGTCGCCCTTTAAAAGGGGAAGTATATAAGGTATTTCTCAGGCCTTCTTTCGTATGCTATCGTGGTGTAGTGGTCAGCACGCTCGACGCGTAATCAAGAGGTCCGTGGTTCGATTCCCGGCGAAGACTTTGCTCATTTTTCAATCTCTTTTGATTTAAGAATTACCTAATGTCTCTACACTGGCGCCCGAACTAAAATGGTGGTGAATGATGATTCTCCACCACCACGATTTGGCGATTGGGTTCCGTAAACCCCAGTCGCCCTTTAAAAGGGGGAGTATATAAAGTATTTCTCCCGCCTTCTTCGCATGCCTTCGTGGAGTAGTGGTTAGCACGCTCGACGCGTAACTCAGTCCGTCGTTCGATTCCCGGCGAAGGCTTTGCTCATTTTTCATTCTCCTGCTTCCAAAAATTACCTAATGTCTCTACAAATGGACAAGATATGGTCAGTTGAAAATGACCGACAAAACAATAATAGACTGGAACAATTACCTGTGAGAAGTTTGTACTCGCAGCGTTCTAAACAGAGCATGCGGTAAAATCGGAGGGCCTAACAAAATAATAGAAATCGACGAAAACGGACAACTTTGAATGTGGACGGTGTAATATGTAATTATCTTAGTTTATACACACACGCAATAATAAATCGTGTACACAAGATAAAATAAGGAATATTCTTCATTACATTCCTTCAGTTGAACCATCATCAATAATTTAAAAAATTTCTTTGCATTGTTTTGGTAAAATTAAATTATCTCGGGTCCCAGCTACGAAAGATAAGCCTAATGCATTATTCCACTGTCTGTACATGGAAGATGTTCCAGATTAAATTTAGGGATTTCTATGACGAAATCTAGTTCCAAACATCGTGCTGCGCATAGAATATAATTATAAATTTGCTAAATTGGAGTAACTTCGTCACAAACTCTCTTCCCCCTCCCCCCGCACTTTGTGATGTGTTTCGCTATTAGTTGTGTTGGAATTACTTTCCATCTTACAATACATCGTCTTCAAAATTTCTCGATAAAGTTCCGCTGCAGTGAGTCCAACGCAAATCCTGCGTTTATTGTCATTTTTAAAATTTCTTTTTTAATGCATAGGATCTACTTTCGAATATTACAGATGGATGGCTATGTCCGCTTTCAATAAATTCAGATTTCGATAACTCATGATCATGTTTTAAACCAAGATGAATGAAAACATCAAGAGACAAATTTATAATAATCATATATGATTGAAAATACAATTGCATTTCATGCCCGTGCATTGTTCTGAAATTACTTCTCAGTAAGTAGTATACTGATTAGAAGCCAATTGGCATTTATCACGTAATGTTCATTGTCTCTACAAATGATCCTATCAACAACGACTTTTTTTAAAAGGGGATGAATCGAGGAAAATTCAGCCTTCCTGGAGGATGGGTACTGATGAGGGAATGGAGGACAGCAGCGGATGAAACGCCATGATTTTGACCACAAGATGAAACGGGAAATCACCGACATTACTTGTTGAAATCCACAAAACTATGCCAATATAAAAAGTACGTAGAACTCAAAACACAAATATTAATTCCATAAATGGATCAAATGCGAGAAGTCACGGAAACTCGACGTTGTGGATGATGCATTCTTTTGAAAATACTAACAGCATACACAGATTCATCAGAAGTAGATTTAAGCTCCTGAGAAGTAATGCCAGCTTTCAATAACCTATTGGCTTGATACATTAAGGAAATGTAACATAATATGTAAACTACGTCATTGCACATACGACGATGAAATAGTTACCTTCCATTCATGGCTTATATTGCTTTCATTTTTACTAGTCGCTAAATAGCAAAACTACAGTACATTGAACCTATATGAAATTTCTCAAGACAAAAAACAACAGCGGGAAATTGAACATGTTTAGTTTCATTTCTCAGATCTACATTTGCATTCATACACAAAACGCCGATGGTTGCCAAACAGCGAGGTGCGGATTCTTCGTCTTCTCTCCAATATATTCACTGTTCATGAGAAGTTAACCTCTTAAAAACAATCTTTAAGCTGCTAACTAATTCTAAGATGATTGGGAAGATAGAACACGCCCCTTTTAGAAGTATCACGCAACACAAGCTAAGTGTTAGGTATTCTAACTGCATTAATACAGGTTGAATATGAATGTTCCAATGAGTAATAGCTGAACTGTAAGAGGATATAATAACACGTAGCGACACAGGAATGCTTTAAAAATAACTTCATATTGATCATATCAAAATAACTTCATTTTCTTATGAGCTACAGACAGAAGAATTATCATTGGCAAACTGGTACCAGGTGTTGAAAGATAAAATATATTGCTTCATATGCGA
The DNA here is from genome assembly GCA_000611955.2 of Stegodyphus mimosarum. NCBI lineage: Eukaryota > Metazoa > Arthropoda > Arachnida > Araneae > Eresidae > Stegodyphus > Stegodyphus mimosarum. The sequence continues at coordinate 538,454 of KK113744.1, forward strand.
TATAAAAATAAGAAATCCTGACACGAAATAATAGTTCTTTGTAACTGACTAATGAAACCAATGATTTTTTACTTTGCATTTTGTGAAGAAAACAACAGAATTAAAAAAAAAAAATTCTTATGCAGCAAAGGATATTTTGCCAAATATATTTAAATGAAAAGAGCATGTAAAACATCTTGATATTATCATTCATACCAGATAATTACACGCAAGCATTGTAAACCTACTTTTTAAAAAAAAATTATCTTTATCAAAAAGGGAATCTTTAATAAATAATAAAATAAGAAATTTAAAAAATTCCAAAGTATAGCTAAATCTTTCATTTCTACGGAAACTGAAGGAAAAATAAGAAATTTCCCTCTCGAATTTTATGAAAATTAGTTTTAAAAAAAAATAAGAAACAATGAAAAAAAAATCACCCCAAGCATTCAATAAGGATTACTTATAAAAAAGTTGAAAAAAAAGTAGTTACTATCTCATTTCAAGTTTCAGCTTAAATGGCTCAATAACGGTGACCACCCAGCAAAAAAGAATTCGCGTAAACTTTTGCAAGGAAAAGGACGAATATATGGTATGGTTTACTTGATTACGGCAAAGAAAAAAGAGGGCTATCTGCCTAAGGAGAGGGATACTTTCGTGGAGGGCTTTCTAAGGGACATTGGCTCATATACACGTTACACCATGGGGAAAAAAAACTAGGAAAGCGCCCATGCAGCCAGCCCGTTCTCAGAATTCGAGCCTCGTACAGAATTACCAGTTTTCAGCGATTTTACGCTCGGCCGCTGGGGAGCCTAAGGATGTATGGAAAAAAAGACTAAACTTAAATTTGCTTTTATGCTCTGCAGTACGTTTTACGATGTTACTATATTATTACCACAGAAGAATTTAACGTGAACGTATGTCCATCAGCTATGAAAAGAAAAAGGAAGAAGACTCGCCTCACTATAGTTGTACATTAAGGTTATATTCTTACAATTTTTTAAAATTTAACTTCTCTTTTCATATAAAGACATTTTAGTTATTTACATATGGCTATTTCATTCATTTGACAGACTAATTATTCATATCCTTGCATGCATGGAAAAACACCGGATTATTTATTCATTATTTTAGCAGATCTTGCCAGATAAAGTTTTCCTTCGTTAAACGGAGTTATTCTTCCAGGGAAGTTTGTAGTTGATTTCTTATTTTATTCTTATTCGTTATCATTACCAGAATTATTTTTTCAGTTGTTGCTGATATTTGACAAAGACATAATAGAGTTTTAAATAATATTGTTAAATTAGGAAGCATTTGTTCTCTATAATATTTTTCATTTAAAAAACTTTATTACAAAAACACACATGTCTTTGACTTTTTTCCTAATGCTTCTATAGCTTTCACTAGATGTCAACAGCTTTATAACTATTTTGTTCAGCAACCGGCATTATAATGCAAAAATAATCTGAGAGGTTCATTTCAGAATTTAATATTTTTAATACAGCAACTCTTGAAATTTATTCGGTTTGTAAACTTGATTAAAATCTCAACACCAAAGAAACGAATATTTCACCTTAGCGTCTCCTTCTGGAACTTCACTCTCATCTAAAATCATTTTAGAAAAGCTTCCATTCTTGCTTCTAGATCTATATTTTGTGTGTCTAAAAAATGAATATTGTCAACTGGATTTAATTTTCCTGTTAGAGTTATTTATAAGACGCCCAAGATTTAATAAATATTTCATGATAATTTTCATTTTATTTCTCACCGATAAAATTACAGAACGAAGGTGTATTCAACCAAAAGCAATAATCTACATTTAAATTTACTACGTTTGATAGGATGAAAGTTAAGATGAGAAAATATGCCGCAATTAAGGGATCTTTGTAGTATAATAAAACTGATCTGGCTTGTTAAATGTTAAATACACTGATAGGGGAAAAAATTCCCAACACCAAAAAACATTATTGTAGAGTAATGAAATTTAGTCAATACATTTGTCTAGGTAAACATATTTGATTTAATTTTCAAAATCACAGATTAATGCAAGAACGAAAACAACCATTTCCAATGCGAAACGCTGGTATATTAATAACCGGTGTGACCGCCAGTATTTTGTGAAGCACATGCAAACGTGCATGCATTGTGTCGTACAGGTGCCGGAAGTCAATTTGCGGGATGCAGTTCCATAGCTGTTGTACTTGGTCGGTCAATACAGGGTCGGTTAATGCTGGTTGTGGATGACGCTGGACTTGTCGTCCAATGATGTCCCATACGTGCTCTATTAGAGAAAAATCTGGTGATCTAGCAGGCCAAGGCAACATATCGACACTCTGTACAGTATGCAGGATTACAACAGCGGTATAAGGGAGAGCGTTATCCTGTGGAAAACACCCCCTTGAACGCTGTTCATGAATGGAAGCAGAACAGGTTGAATCACCAGACTGACGCGCAAATTTAAAGTCGGGGGCGTGAGATAACCACGAATTTGTTCCTGTTGTCATGTGAAATTGCTCCTCAGACCATAACTCCAGGTGTAGGTCTACTGTATCTAGGCCGCAGACAGGTTGGCTGCAGGAGCTTACCTGGCCTCCTTCTAACCAACACATGACCATCACTTGCAGAAATTTTTAAAGAAAACTGGCTGATATTCAAATCATATGCAAAGATTTATTCCTTAAACACTAACAGAGTTTCTCCTAGAATTTATTAGCTTTTTTTAAAGGCTATTTTTACCGAACTAAGTTAAAAAGGCGGAAATGTGGAAAGGAAAGAATAATTTTCCTTTGTTTGGACGTGATTTCATCTTTGTAATAATTTTTGGGATATTCAGATTTTCGAATAAATGCCTGCGGTAAGCAGAGTCTGCCCAGAATTTAACAGCATGGATACTGTATAAGAACCTCAAACAGAAGTACCATCAAACGCCCTTCTTAAATTCTTCTAAGGATCTCGTGTTTGTTTATCAGGTGAAAAAGTTTAATTTATACGAAACTGAAAGAAAAATTAATCTATAACAGTACATCAAAGCAAATTTACATAGTATATACACTTTCTCTGTGATTGGAAGAAGTAAAATAAAAGAGAAAACTGCAAAGATCCCAGTGGCATTTATAGGATTATAGGGATAATGATGCTAAAATTAAGCAAAACAGAATATTCTTATTAGCTATTGAAAATAACTATATTTTTATAAAGATGGTTGGTTGATTAATTGATAAAACCAGTAGTTTCTCCAATCGGGCTAACATTGGAGACGCCAAGATATGTTCTTAGTTTTCACAGATCAGACATAATCTACTTAGCTTAAGAACTGGATCATTGATGTTTTGGCATATGGTAGGAAGAACGCCTAATAGATGCTGTTCAAAATGCTATTTTTAAAACCACCAGTCAGCTTATGAACTAGTTTGAAAATTATTTTCAAGGGAATTAATGTCGACAGGTTCACATGAACTCAAAGCCTTTTAAAGCTAAAGGACCTTCTGAATTTACTTCTGTAGAAAGAAATCTTATTGAACTGTCTTCTGATAACATTCTGATGACAAAATTTGACAGCAGAAAATTCAGTGACTTTTGAATATCACTACAAGAAGAACAGTCCATGTAAAATTAGGCAACACAACAACCTTTGATTCACGTAGATAGTAAACTCCCAATTTCCAGGGCAATCTGACGTAGATCCCTCTTCCTGAGAAGCAACAAAGTTTTGCATTTTAGATGGGCGTGATTATCCTCCAGTTTCATGAATAGTCAACGTTCGACGTTATATATAAGCAATGCGAGGTTTTCGGAGATTGCTGCGATAAAAAAATAAGTATCATGAGAAAACTCAGTCTGACACAGGACTTGATTACAGCAAAGCACATTAAGGCTATCAGCCTAGGGAAGAGATGCCTTTGTGAAGGACTTTACAACGAAGACTGACTCATATTCTCTTTACATAAGGCAATGCGGAGCAGGGAAGAGGCAGTTATGTTCAGCTTGATTCTAAGATTTCAAAAGATATGTATGAAATAAAAATTCATCCATCAAACTAACTGGTATTATTTTTTCAATGATATAATTACTCAAACTATGCACTTATTTATTTAGAAATTAAATAACGAAGAATGTGCATAAATGTATGCATGTTTGTCGCATTGTGATAAAACGACGGTACCTAGAGCCATCGAATTTTGAATAACGTAATCCTACTGCGAATATGGGCATTTGGAAGCTCAACTTTGAAATTTGTTTTGTTTTATTATCGATTTCATATTTTGTAAAACTTTAACGAAGTTATGAACAGATTCAAGGATTTCAAAGCGAGCAATGGCAACGTTGTACAGAAAAAAACATTTTTATCTCCAGCATGTGAGACTGTGTATCGGAAATTCTAAAGATATGCTCAATTTAAAATTCCTTTGCGATATTGCTGTTGAATTGAACTTTATGGTTTTGGTGCGAAGAACATGATATTTAATAGAGTTAACACACAAAATGTTAAAAAAAGGCCCCTTTGGACGTAATTTAAAATCTGAAACCTTTCAGCTATTTTGCTTTTTTATTAATTTTCGTATTATTTTTTTACTCTTGTGCCTTTTTCCTGACGGTCTTCCACACGGCTCCGGCACTTCTAATTTTAAAAATTAAGTCCTGAAGGTACAGCAAGGAAACCTACGATAAAAGTAACTGAAAGTTACGAAGGGAAGGGAAAAATAACTTAGTATGATAAGGAAGTAATAGAATATTAAGAATAACATTGTTTAACTCTTGGGGGGACACATATTTACAGATGTCAACACAATGCATCAAAGCACAATAATGCTCCAAATTTAAATTATACATTTTTGTTGCCAGTCATTTCAGGCTAATGCAAACGAAAAACAGGTACATTTTTGTCAAAGCAAGTGCCGAGTGATATGAAACGGTAATATTTGGTTAATTACTCGCGATTTTAATAAGCATAGAGACCTTCTTTCGCATATATCTACTCTATTCGACTGATCCAAGATCAAATTATTCCTCTGAACCTTCCAAAAACAATTGCATAATACAGCTTGAAAATGTATACTGAATAAAAAGAAGATCAAATCTTAATCTTGCTAATGTAACCTAAATATAAAGGTCCAATCTCCCCACAGGAAAAACCAATTATCCAAAGGAAATTTCAGAGAAACACAACCATAGGAAATGAGCTAGTTCAGTAAGACCAATAATAATGTGGAATATTAAAAGGTGAAAACTTAGGGTCAATATTGCAATTAGGGGCGTTTACTTGGCGCCATAACATTGTTTATCAGAGCCCTTTCCAGCCAATCATATGCGTGGGTTACGACATTAGTCACGCATGCATCTTTCATAATTTCACCGCAGTTTGGATTACAATCTAGGTTACTGCAGTACCGCATCCGAAAAAATAATTGACTGAAACAAGAAAAGATTCCTCTGCATTTTAGTTAAAATAAATGAGGCGCTATTCAGGTGAAGCAATTATGCAATTCAAGAGCTCGAAATTCATTCATTTTGAGAAAGTTTCTACAGAATAATTTGGAAAAACTCGTCATTTTTCAACAGTCAGTTCTATTCCTAACTTTACACTTCTGTAATTTACTTTAAAAAAAAAAAAAAAAAAAAA
>KK113744.1:548767-569156 GCA_000611955.2 Stegodyphus mimosarum
GATAGCTGAGATCATGGCGCAAATCTAAAATCGCCGAATATCTTGAAGCCGCTATAACAAAGAAGTACTACAAAAGTTTAGCGCACTTTATTAAATACAATATACATACAGCAAGTAAAATATATCAGTAAGGGTTCTGATTAACAGCAGAATATTAAGGTTAAATTTCTAGACCAGCAAAAATACAGGTGTCACTAACTCCTGCGGATTCTTAAGTGTCAATTTTATAAACACGTACATCTTCAACTACATATGCAATAAATTCCATACATGAAATTTTCCTTTTCCTGTTTTCGGTGTCAGTGAAATGGCTAAAAGTCTATCAGTTTAATAATGATTTACTAAGACGCCTATAGACTACTGTACAGCGGAACCAAGTGATAGCATGTCAAGTACAACAAGACTTCGTAAATGAAGTCGCATAACTGCCACAGTAATGAGGAGAAAGATAAAGGATCATGACACGAAAAAAACAGTAATTATTTGATTTTTCGAACGTCAAAATTTCTCCAGCATATCATTAGGTACGCATTCACTGATTGTAACTTTAGAATGAAACATACTAGATGACATATGATGTCGTAAACAGAAATATTTATGCTATACATAATTTTATAAATAAAATAATGTAATTCTGCCACCGCATATCTTGTCGATTGATATAAAAAAACTGAGAATTACATACAATTTTCCACTGAAAAGTTAAATTTTTGCTAAGTTCATTAATAAAATAGAGAAATAAATCATTAAACATAGATTAAAAAAAATGAAACGCATACTAATACAGAAGATGAGAAGTACGTACAAAAATTAACCATGAATAACTACATAAATTTTTCAAATATTCATGTAAAAAAATATCGTTAAAAGAAGACCCTTCCTTAAACAAAATGCAAGACTCTAGTCAAAGCACGAAATCAACAATATACATCTCTGCAGAGAAAAAATATTTCCAAGAGTACATTATTGTCATGTCAGAAATAAAAAGTACGGATGAAACTTCGAAGCATGCCATGTTACTCCAAATCATGCATATATCATTCACGTAACATTTTCCACTACCTAGTAAGGTGCATAAAGAACACATGCAGAAGTACACCTAATTTCCTACTCCTAGTTTCCAAACTAGCCCAGTTTCGAGCAGTAAACTCAGTATGGTTACCCCTGCGGCTACATCAAATGGTTCGAAAATATGTTATGCAAGGGGTTCAGAAGTTCCAACCACTTATGTAAACGAAGGTTTCTGCAGGACCTTGTTGTGCACCTGTGCCAAAAGAAAAGCAGTTACATTGTAATTATAATAATGATGAAGCAGAGCAAGTTGTCTTGCAATGTAGTCGGCTCAGTTATCATTATTATAGTAAAAAGAATTCTAATAATTATCACGTTAAAAGAAAATAGAATATATACACGTTTATATCGATATAAAGAATTATCCGATCTCTATACGCGCACGGCTCACAATTTAGTATAACCTTTAGATCATGTAATTAAAGAAAATGCCGGCTTGCGGTAATCTTACAGATGAAGCTGCACGATAAAGCTCGCCACTAAACATCAGTTGACCACAATTAATTGTATTTCCAAAAGCAGACACTTTAAAATCACAAATAACAGCCAAATCAGAAAGATAATAAACATAAACAATAGTCTCTAGCTTATAAATCCAAAATTGCTCCGAAGATGGGTGGAGAAAAAACAAACTGAAATCTGTCTAATGAACACGCCAGCAGAACATAAGCACTAAAGTAAAATTAACTGTTGAAAACGGAACAAATCAGGAAACAATAAAGATAAAAAAAAAAAACATTTATTCTATTGTTTCGTATAAAATGTTTATAGCTTTACAGTAAAAAAATGTTTTAAAAAAACATACATATAGAAAAGAAAATAAACAAAAAATAAATCTGAAAGGGTTCAGATTTTAACGGTTAAAGTTTAATACGGTTTATCAGTAAAGAATAGGATGCTAGATGAACATGCTACAATGGGGACGTTATACAACTTTTGCATATTTGAAAAAAGAAAAAAAAATGCAACGCAATTCTATAAATATATTTAACGTTTTTAATTAGTGACATCATGAATTAAATACATTTTTATTTAAACCAGTCAGATTAAAAAGTTAAAAAATAATAATATTCTTAAGAACTGAAGCTATTGCATTTAAATAGCTTAGTTTGTTAATTAATAACAGACAAATTAAATTTGGAACATACATATCTTGCACTTTACCGAATGGCAACAGACTCGAATGAAAAGTAAAACGATGCAATAAAGTAAAACAACGTACAATCATGATTCGGGGACTAATAGCCCTTTTGAGCTAATAGATGAGTAAATAATTCATGAAAATGAAGTTTATGTTAACATTAAGAAAAACAGACATTCTTATAATTCAAATGAAAAATTCTAAAGCGAAACACAAGTTTCATTAAATGAATGATTTTAGTGTAATATTTGTTCGAAATGTCTGCCGTCAACTGCTATACATTATATATATATATATATATATATCAGTAAAGACCTAAAGTAAGAAACTTAGAACTACTTTTTCATAAAGCCGAAAATTTAAATTCATAATTAATAAATTTCAAATAATCCTTTAAATGCAACAAAGAATTTTTTAAATTGTTAAAACCAAAATTTTTAAACAAGCATTACCCCAATTCAAAAAATTTTATGAAATTTAAAGAAATTTAAAGAAAAAAGAACATAAAAGGAGAGGAATTCAATCAACTTCGATGTTACTTCGTTGGGAGAAAGGAACATTGAAACTAACTGAAATCTCTAGTCTACAAAAATGCTTGCTTTTCTGTATCCAGAATTAGCCGATGAACCATTTCAATGTACTTTAACTATAATAGTTTGTAAGGTTTTAGTTTAAACTAACAAAGTTTTATTTTAATTTGCCTTTCCTATGTGTTCTTATTTCAACTTCCCGTTAGAATAAGCGCGCGTTTCAGCTTTATGCTAATTTGAAGTGGAGCCAAGTTTATATTTAAGCGATAGGTAGGAATTACTCAGTGTGAGAGAGCTTTTAGTCTCAGATCACTGCTGCTCTGTTCAACGTTCGCCTGACTAGTATTTAAATTCTAAGCCTTAGCGCTGTTACTCTATTACTTATTGAAGTAAATCTAAGTGCGTTAGTATTAGTTAAATCTTGCTACGCACCCTTTAGCATAGAGGCCAACCTCGCGTTCATAGCTCTGTGACCAACAACGATTTAATTTCTACTTAACTTTAGTTTAAATTATTTGATTGTTTAGTTTAGACCCAAGTGCGGTCATTATTTTCTGTTACCCCTCCCGAGTTGGGAAGCGGCTGCATATAATTGTGGTTTAATAAAAGAGGATTTTAAATCCTTCTTACGTGCAGTTCTTCTACCACTTAACCACAGTTTTCTACCACAGAACATAGCTGCATTCAGCTCCCTGTTCAAGATCAGGACTTAGTTTACTTCACGAATATGTTCGCCAAGAGTATGCACCGAACACTCAGTCCTGATGAGTTCACCAGAAAATTCTGGCCCTTCTCCAAAGCAAGGAAAAAACAAAGTAAATTCTAATTAGAATCTTGTACCTTAAATAAAGAGAATTCTTTTTTATTTAAAGAATTGAAAACGAAAGTGAAATAATAAAATATTCCAGTGAAAAATATAAATCAAAACTAGGCATGTTTGCATTTTGTTTTAAAAAAAATGCTTTGTAATTATTAAATAAATATATATATATATATCCGTAAAATAAAGTGTTCTACAACTCTCTTAATATATCTGGTGTTACATACGCACTCGCAGCTAATGTACGATAAATCAGGTCTCTCCGACATCAGTTGTTAATTTCCTTTCATTAACTTTGTTTTTTTAAGACCCTAAGAGGAAAAAAAAACTAAGCGGATTTGTTGCTGCTGCTAATCTCACTTGTCTGACCTAATCAGGACAAGGAGCTCAAGACTGCGTCTGTCATTGGCATGACCTTTAAGAACCATACAGGTAACAGTAGGACTTTGCCCAGCACCACCCCGCTTTTGAGCACCCCCGAGGGTATACCAGCCCTCTTCTCATACCACCAAACCACTCGAGAGGGTTTCGGCTCGCCATATATTTTGAGCGTCCCCATGCCGTACACACACTAAATATTTACAAACATCCATGCCTTCTCCGAGATTCGATCCCGGGCCTACCGATACTGCAGTCAGCGTCTCTAACCACTATCCCGTCTAGGCGGCTTAACAGGGTTTAAGTTAGGTGATCGTGGCCGACATTCCACTAGATCCCCCATATCCAATAAAATTAGTTCAAAATGTTCTTCTAAAAAATTGCGTGATCCTGGACATTTATGTGCTACACAGCTGAGAAATATTCCAGTAAGACATTATCTTCTAAAAAATCGCTCAATGCCTCATTTGACATTTCAAATTTAGAGGTGACAAAAAAAGAAATTCCTGATTTAAAAATTAAAAATCTTCGAAAACAAAGATCGATAGAGGAATAAACCAGCGGTATATTTATTGTGAAAGCTGTCAGATTGTTACATAGAAGTTTCGAAATAACAGTCGCAAAAGCTGCTAACAGATGGCGCTGTACGCTAGTGCCTCGTGACTTTGGATTTTGAATGGAAACATATCTAGGCCCTTTCTCAGTATCTTTTTTACACTTGTCATGAAGACTACTTTAGGTGCATTTATTGCAAATTTGTCAGTGAGCCGGAAAAGTTAGAACCTTTGTAATATCCCGGCTATAGATGTCCGTTTCGATTCGATTCTTAGTATCTTCTGCGTGCTGGAACGCTTCAAACCAGTATCTGCAGCAATTCTTCAGACGAATTTCCTTGGATTTTGCTGAATAACTCCAGAAACAGTTGCGCCATTTTCAGAAGTAATTCATTTTTACAGTTTGCCTGTGACCAATACTCTCTACCAGATCATCAGCCAGCGACCTGTACGTTGAACATTCAGCGAAAAGCTTGTGAATGCTTTTTCACAACGGGTCCTTTCGGAACGTTCAATCGTGTTGAAAAACTACGCCTTTTTGCAACAGGACTGTGATCTAACCTCTGGTATTCTAGTACTAGAAACATACGTTATTCAATGGAATACATGATCCCAACCTCTTCCTTCCACACGCTATCCTCCTTTCACGTTTCAAGGGTGGAACTGATAGCTCTTATCTTGGATCATCACTTTGCAGCTGTTTCGCAACTTCACAGAGGTTTAACCAATAGTTCAAACTTTTGCTCTAGGGTCATTCAGTTTAAATTTTTTAAATAATGGTGCATTGTACCAACACCAGAAGGCGCATATCGAGCAGTGACAAAGTCCAGGGACGTCGAGCTTACGTTCTAAATAGATAGAATCAAATTTTTCAAAATAGCATTTCATTTTGATGGATAGCAATTCCTTCATTCCTGCACTTATTTATTCTATTTACATCAATTAATTCTCTCTATATACAACTTTCGAAGTCTTAGTAATGAGTTCAGTGTAAAATTTTCTGAGAGCACTAAATAACGTGATTTTGTTGCCCAATCCTGAGAGTCTGTTGTGGATGTTAATGATTGGCTGTGGTTTGATCTCACAGTAGATTATGTTCGCGACACAGAGTTTACACTAAAATACACTTGAATAAGTGCGAAGTCCAACTAACCTGCTTGGACAGGTAAAGTCCACGTCAAAGTAAGTCAAAACAATCGCTCTTACGCAAAACGAGAGGTATAACAACAGTGTGCCTAGGCCGCAGGCCCTACACCTTATCGAAAGTAAGCTATTTCGAATTACAAAGACAATATCTAAATGATAAACTGAAATATTTCCATATGTGCAAAACTTTTTTAAGAGGTTAGTTTAAGAGATTAACGGATTAGTGCAAGAATTTTAACAAATAAGTCACGTACTAATGTCGACAATGTGAAAATGCTATCTGGAAAAAACGGTACTGAGCCCACACAGCGTCGTGCCAGCGATAACAGCTGTGGATAAACACATTATTCGGATACATATGCAATTATTAACAATACAAATATAGTACAAGAACAAATATGAGTTACACAATAATAACACCATGGCACTTTAAACTCTTAGTCTACAGTATTACTGAGAACGGTCATAGGCCTTTTACTGTTATATGGATCATGAATGTCATAGTCATAGATTTTAATAACAGAATTATTAACCGATTTTAGATCGTTGTCAAATTTCTTAGTAAGTCGGTAATAGAAGGTTCTTATCGGTTCAATTTTCAATTCAGAGTGTAACTTATGATTCCTAACATACCATGGCGCATTAGTCATTAGCTCAAAACGAAGTTTTAAGCAGTTTACAATTTTTTACATAAAGATTTGCTTGAATAGGCCCATACCGATCACTCTTACGTCTTTTGGGGCGCTATTTGTATGCACTATGAATTGCGATTACAGCGTATCTGTTTGCAGCTTTTGTAACTATTATTTAGAAACTTCTTCATAACAATCTTACAGCTTTTACAATAAATATACCGCTTGACGTATTCCCCTATCGATTTTTGTTTTCGAGATTTTTAATTTTGAAATCAGGGACTCCTTTCCTGGACGCCTTGTAATTTCACGTGCACTTTTCGCAGTGCCATCAAAAATATACTGTAGCCCAATCAGAGTTACTTTCCACAACCAGACAATTATTAATTGTAAAAATTATAAATGCATAAATATTACACGTTAGTAAATCACAAATGAATATCACTGAATGACTTTAAATACCAATAAAATCAACCTCGATTTGTCCTAATTTAAATATTTCTTTATCTTAAGAAGGGCGTTGCTATAAATTTACTACTGTTGGTAAAATCGTGAAAAGTTGCAAACTTTCAAAATTACTATCTTGGTCAATTTTTATCGTACGGAAGTCAAACTTTTTGTATTTTATGTTTTACAATGTATATAATATATCTCTTTTCTAAATATAAGTATAGGGACGGGGGGAGGCAGAAAGTTAGATTTCGTAATGTTTACAAAATTTGTTTTTTAAATTTTAAAATGGCAGAGCATTTAAAACTTATTTTTGTAATTGAAAGTTTATGTCCACAACCAACATTTGTGAAAATAAAGGTGCTGACAGTAGATTTTCTAACTCATAACCTGAAAGTTTATAATGCGTTTAAACCAACACGCCCTAAACTTAACTCATGTATTTAGGGGATGCTACTCAAGCACAGCTCAGGATGAAAATAAAGGCAGCATAATAACTTTTAATGGACGCGATGTACAGAATGCCGATCCATACTTAGAAAAGTTTTAAATGTGTTTATTTAATTCTGATCTTACTATTTATCTGCGAGTTTCCTGCACACACCTAGACTACATCATAAATAGTTATTCATGTCTAAATAAATTAACTTTGTGTATACTACTTATATATATGCATGTGTGTACCGTCTGCACTAGTTCATATGTTCTTTTAATGTTCCAATGTAACTCGTACAAAATATAGAATACATCCGCCAAGTTGGAAACTCTTCTCGTACGGTTAACACCAGGTCAAGGATCTACTCCGGCGGCGTTCTGTATATTTCTACATACAATGTCCAGCAGGACTCGGTAAAGTATAGTATTTTTATAACCGAACTGAAATTTGTGAAATTCAACCTAACAGCAAACAACAGAGATGACAATACTTCGTTAAAAAACTGATGTCAGAACACTACAATATTATATTCTTAATGCAGGAGCCTGAACTTGAAGGATATCTCCAATTACATGGCAATTGTTTCTTAACAAACAAGCAAACAAATTCCCTCTTTAGCTTGATATTTTGCTTTATACACGCAATTTCGAATCCTTGCCCAGTTCCCATACGCTTTATACGGATTGCTGTGCTATAAATCTTCGGAACTTAAAGTAATAATAAACAAGAGACAGCCTTCACGTCTTACATACTACTTAGAATTGATTTCGTAATCCAGATTCCATAAATAATGCGTTCAAAGTATCTTATTTTTTACATTACCTTTATGTTTTCAAAAATATACAAAATGCTTAGATATTTTTAAGAATTTTAGATTTTATAGTGAAATTTTCTCAGTCTAAAGTCAAAACAAAATTTTATTAAAAAATTCTTTCAAGTTAGAAAAGGAAAATGCTCGAAAAGTAATGAGAACAAACTGGTAGCCTCAAATTCTTAATAGTCAAAATAATCATGATAATTGAATTGGAACATTTAATATTGTTGTGTGCGTACGGGTTCGTAGTAGATTGAATGCACACAGATCCAATGACAGGTTGATAAAATTTATTTTATTTAATGAAACACTTCAGAGTTCTGTAACTTTCCACAGAAATACTCCTATAAATCTTCACAGTATCACAAACAGTACAATCAGCACTGTTTCTTCAAACTACTAAGAACGTTAAACACAACGCAATGCAAAGCGCAGCTTAAGAGCGAAACTAAAGCGGAGATTGTAGTACTCGGAACTCACGCTGAGGTAACAACAACTGAGAGCAGATGCTCTCTACGGCCTTATATAGTTTTCGCCCAGCAACCGAGATATTACTAGTACTTTCTGTTCCTCGAAATTATTGGTAGGCAATATGATGGTCGAACTACGGTTACAGCTAATTATAGTGATCAATTACATTTATTCAATTATAATACCTATTACGGTAATGCAAGGACCTGACCAAATGGTCGCCAAGTTTGGCGATCTTTGACGATTTCTCGACACATTTGGCGACAAAAATTAATCTCCAAAACCCTGACCAGCTTGGCGATATTTCGCCAAATTACCGAGATACCTACTTACTCAATGTTAAATAGACTGGCCCCTGTATTCTTACTTTTCCGGCAAGCTTCGCTGCTTTAGATTTTTATGTCACATTACACAAAAGAAATATAGCAATTTCGTATATAACTGCACTAAAATCATCTATCTATGTACAAAATTCGTAATAATATTATGAATTCAGATACTTTTCAGACGGTGATCAAGTATGAAATAAAACCAACACTTATAATCAGAGATCACAAACATGCACATTAATTCATAATGGAAGTCCTGCGTTGGTTATAGCTTTCATGCAGAACATGTCAGTCGCACAAAAAAAAACTATTATAAAACTAGTAACTGGAAACTAATTCCTAAAATAGACTGGCTATATACTTCGCATAAAAATGTGAAGAAATTGGTACATCGGGTAGGGGGGGAGAGTTTCTAAACAAATGCACTGAAACTACCACCAACCATCATCTATTTTAAGTGGCATCCCACTACACTGTGATTTATCGTTTTGTCATTAACTTGCTCAATAATCCTCTAAAGTATCCACCTAAAGAGAGAACTAGATGACTTTTCTACCTGTATCACGACAGGATTTACCTGATTGAATTCCGACTTGACGCCTGCTGAGGATTCGTATTTTGCTTCTTCCTTTTTTAATTCGTTATCCTTATACTATGGACGATTTCACTGCCCCCCCTTTGCTTTCAGCAATAAATAAAAGAAAGGAAAGTAACAGCTTTTATCATTACGAGCAATCTATATGGATGAAAAGTCGTAGGCGCCTGTCAACGGGAGACGTTAATGAAGCGCAGGATTTCCACAGATGCATAACTCGCGCTGGAAGACAAGATGTGATAGATGTATGGAGGAAGGAACGTTGATTATAAGCCATCGTAAAAATAATCTGGCGAGGGGGGGGGGACTGTTGCTACGTTCGAAGTTTATATATCAAAAATAAGCGATAAATTTGTATCAAGCGTCTAACTTAAATGGGTTAACTTACAAACGTAAAAACGAATTTAATGCAAAGCTTATAATATATTAAGAATAAAATTTTCGTACAAGAAATTACAAGAAAAAAACGTCACCAACATAAAGAAGCAGTTACAACAAAACAGAAAATTCCGTAGATGTATCTTGAGCTTGTTTAAATAAACTATAAAAACTATTTAATACAAAGAAAAGAAAATAAGATACGTCTATAAGGGATATAACTAACCTATGAAATAAATGTTAAAATGTAAATACGCTAAAATATATATGTTGCGATGGCTGGATTAAAGTACCTTTAGAGGAATAAAATTTTTGCAAATTTATAAAAAAAAAAAGTTCAACTGTACTCGAAAATACACTTATTTAATGGCTTCAGATTAAATATTAAGGCGATGAAAGCTCTATAATCTAAACTAAAAATCAAGTATATACGCTGAATTTTCAATAGCAGAAGGATTAGTTTTTCAGGAATAAAACAAATTTTACCGAAAAAATATATTTCATATGCTAAATTACGGTTAAAAGGAACCAACGGTAAAATTAATTCTGCAGCTAAAAGACTGAATATAGATGTTAGGTTATTCAAACACGGTAAAGCATAAGTTAATGCTTGTTGCATAAGTTGTCTGCCTACAGCAAGGCTTCTTAAACTTTCTTAGTCGCGACACCCTTTTATATTTTTTTCACGACCCCCTAATACTTACGAAAATTTTGTGCACTGCGCAAATCCGACCCACACGTGAGTGAAACTGTCAATTTTTTCACTTGTACTGTGATATACTATTGCAATTTTAGGTCATTAACTTTAATTTCTTATTTTAAGACATAAAACAATGTGAAAATTTTAAATAAGTAACAGAACGAAATGACAGCGTCACGTGCAAAGCACGTAAAATGAACGTTTATATTATAAAAAGAATGTGACGAAAGAAAAAATACAAAGAAAAAATTCCGTTTTTCTTTGTATTGTCTTACCTTTATCTATTTTCAGATAAATTGCGCAAAAATTTTTGTAATTGTAAAATTATTATAATAAGTTAAAGAAATATCAAAACCGCTAAAATTTTTGGCGACCCCTGCTGCAGGTCCCGCGACCCACAGTTTAAGAAACTGTGGCCTGAAGGAATGGATGCTTTCGTGTAGAACTTTCTAAGGGAAGCTGACTCACATTCACGTTATACACGAGGAAAAGCATGAAAACCAAAAATGTAGACAGTACGTTCGCCTAAAATCGAAGCGAGGTTGAACTCCCAGTATTTAGCGGTTTTATCGACTCGGCCACTGGTGAGGTGATTACAAATAGAATATGTTAAACTAAATATTAAAATATCAAAGAAATTTCGAAAGAAAAATTTATGAATATGTTATTAGATCATGTAATAAAAATGCTTGAATTAAATTAAGCGTCGCAATTTCGTATGAATATCTATGACACAAAAAACTTATCGAAATGCAGAAATTTATAACTAAATAAAATCAGGGGAGTATATTCCATTTGTCGTTTCGGTCTAAAAATTAATAATAGGCAAAGTAAGGTAAATTCAGCAATACTCCAAACGAAGCGAGTTGTCAAGAACGTCAAGCTTCTTTGAGTTACATTTTAATATGCAAAAAGTTCAAATTTTTCCATGTTTCTGACCAGTACTTTTCAAATAAATCAAATCAATACTTAAAACTGATAATGAAATTTTCATGTAAGCGGATAAATTTTGCTCCAAAAAATATAAAAATATTTATATCCACTCGTCAGTGCTTGCAATTTTAGATATTAAATAAAAAAAAAGTATAAGACTTGAAGGAAAATCGTTTAAATGCCAGCTCTTAATCGAGGATATCAATAACCACGTATTCTCATTAACTTTAAAACAGAAATAAATCTAATATATTTTAAAACTGGAGATTTATAGAAATTACTACTAATAATAATCTCAGAACTAAAGTTTTTAGTCAGAATCTTGAGACAAATAAAAGATTTCAATTACCTCCCCCCCCCTGAAAAAAAATTGTTGAAAGTGCATAGAACCCTGACACACACTTATTTTTCTTCAGATGACTTAAAAAATATAACAAAGAAATTTAATTTTAAAAACGGATGTAAATGCTCCAAATGAAGAAAGCGATTTTCATGGTTTTAATTTTGATGTTTTCACCAAAGTTCTTACCAGTATTTTCATCTCGTACAACTGACCTTTTTGACCTATCTAAATTTTCATTTTTACTTTTAAGACCTCTTAAATATTCTCCCTACACCTTTTCCCTTAGATAGGATAATCTTAACTTTCGCTTCTTTTTTATCTATCTATCTATTACATATATATATATTATAAAAAGAACTTAAAACGAAGTTTATTAAGAGTGAATTACCAATTTAATGCCGCAAGCAATAACATTTCGCAAACACAACAATTATATAGCCAGCATATTCCTATTTTAAACACTGAATCAACTGGGGAGTGAGACGTGATATATGGCATATTTCAGTTCCAAAGTACTCAAACTGCTTTGAATAAAATGACGGATTCGACTGAAATGTATAGAAGCATTTCAAGTATAACCAAAATCAAATGCATAAAGAGAACCGAGGCAACAGAAATCACAATATACAGCATGCACTGAGATAACAGAAAACTCATACCGAAATGATGTTACTTAATAAAGCAATGAACTGAACAGATCGTAAGAAAGCCATTCCTACCGCATCACAACGGTCAACCAAAAGAAAAAGTCTTAACTATTACCAAAGACCATTCTATGTAATCCAACTAGACCACAGACTTCTTTGACACCGATGACCTCTGTACTGCTTTGATAATCAGGGCGCACCTGCGTTTTAAGAGAACTTCCAATTGAAGTTTTTTTTTTCCTTTTTTATTTATTTATATCCCTCGACTTTGATGGAAAGAGGCGGGACGATCTTCACCCTCTCTGTTCTTATCAGAGAGTATACGTTACTCTTATTACTCTAACACAAAGACTACTGGGTTGTATCTTTTGTAACTTTTTTTTTTCAGAAATTTAAAAAAACATAAATCGAAATTTTTATTTCGATCTATTGATAGCAGTATATTCTCATTCATAAGCAGATTCCTATCTCATATTTGGATATACTGAATAGGTAGTGCTACTATAAAAAGAATAAAAAGTGTTATATATTTTCCAAGAAATACTGCTCAATTTTAGGCGTTAATTTCTCGCAAAATATATTCCTATCTTTCATATCGGGATATACTGAACAGATAGATCGATCTTGGAAAATAAACTATCGAAAAATATATTTAGCCGACTTCGCATGCCTTCGTGCTGTAGTGGTCAGCACGCTCGACGCGTAACCGAGAGGTCTGTGGTTCGATTCCCGGTGAAGGCGTTGCTCATTTTTCACCACTCCTGCTTCCGAAATAACATAATGTCTCTACCCTGGCGACCGAACTAAAAAGGTGGTGGATGATGATTCTCCACCGCCGGGGTTTGGTGACTGGGTCCCCCAAAACCCCAGTCGTCCTTAAAAAAGGGGACGTATATAAGGTATTTCTCCCGCCTTCTTCGCATGCCTTCGTGGTGTAGTGGTCAGCACGCTCGACGCGTAACCGAGAGGTCCGTGGTTCGATTCCCGGTGAAGGCGTTGCTCATTTTTCATCACTTCTGCTTCCGAAATAACCTAATGTCTGCACAGACTTACTAAATGACTTTTCCAGTTTCTAATAAAAGCTTTTAACAATCACATATTGGAAAGTTTCTGAAATATTTTATCGAAACCTATCTATACAAAAACTTTTACTATTCAAAGAATACTTATTTTAATAGGCCATAAATAATGCTACAACCATCAGGAAACAAAGAAACTGCTCACTTCCAAACAAGACATACTCTCAAGGAAGTTTTCCAGTATGGATTTTGTGAACGAAAGTATGCACTCCCTAAAAGCTGTTGTTAATTAAAGACAGATTTTTAAAAACACACTAAAGAGAATAAAAAGTATTAGAACAAACTAAAATAATAAAAATATGTTAGCATGGCTATTCTTAATTTCCATGTAATACACTATACTTCCTCGAGTATCTCCCCCTCTCTCTCTCTCTCTTTTTTTTTTTTTTTTTTTTTTTTTTTTTTTTTTTTTTTTTTTTTTTTTATCCAAAAATCGACAGGGTAAAAGTATGCGAATAATTTTATCTCCGAAGGATGCGGGTTGAGTAACAACATTGCAAATGAAATGTAGTCACGGATAAGCTACAGGTAACTATCACAATATTACTTCTTTAACAGAAACCTACATTTCAATAGGAATAGATATTAATATTAATATCACAATATAACTAATAAGATACCTTCATTCAGGGTTGCCACTTAAACAGGACAATGAAATTCCCTGACTTTTCCAGGTTTTCCAAGTGTGTTTTAAGAAAATTCCAGTCTATCCGCTTAGTGTGCGTTGGCTGTGCTCAGAGGTAAATTAATTATGGTACCACTTGAAAACACAAAAATTTGCCAATTACATATGACTTCTCCCCAAAGCATTTATAGTATAACTATAACAGGAGTTGTTTTTTTCCAATGAAGATTGAGATTAGAATATGCCTAATCTGGATTAACAAATGTCTTTTTTGCAGACATTTTGCAGCTAGACTAAAGAAAGAAATCTATTTAATGATATTTTTAAATAAATTCAGTTATTTTACATTTATTTAGCAGCATGCATAAGCAAAAAATATTGCATTAAATTTCGTTATGTTGTGTCATCATACTGCTAGAATAAGTTTCAGAAGTACATCAGAGAACATTTTCTGGAATTTAAAAGTATTATTAACTAATAATAAATAAATTTAGAAGGAAGGAGCCACATTAAATGATACAAATAGCATTAAAATAAAATTAATTACTTAAAGATTAAAAACTGAATTACAATAATCAACTATATTTTGGCGAATATTAAATGGTTAGCCTAGATGACTGATTATTCCTTTTTTTTTTTTTATTTTACTGCAAAATGAAAAATAAGGTGTTTATTAAAAAGAAAAAAATAGTTTAAAGGATTTTGTGGTAAAATCCTAGTATACTGTACGGCCTTGGCCCGATTTTGAAAATTGAATGATGCGCATGCAATACATAATTCCTCAAGAAAAGTTATCGCTTCCAAAGTTGGTGTAAAAATCACTTTTTGGGGGGGGATCGCCGTATAAAATTCCCTGACTTTTTCCGGTTTTCCAGGTAGCGTGGTAACCCTCTAACTTCAATCTCTCCTGTTTTTATTGCTGTGTCTGCTACTCCTTAGGCCTCAAATCATTCATAAATAATTAGTAAAGGTGAATATGCCGCCGAATCAAGGAAATCTTGCACAGAATATCAGTTCGTGTTTACTTTGCTGTAACTGGTCGGTTCTTGTATTAGTGGTATCAACTTCAACAGTTAGAAGGGAAAGGTTCAACATAACATTCGTAGCTAGTTTGCGAGGGTTTGTCTTTGTTATTAGCACGAACACGGTACTACTACGTGCACTTCACTACGTGTACGAATCCATTTTAAAATTTAAGGAAATTCGTTCTCTGAACGCACTGAGGAAGGGAAAAATTACGCGAATACTTCTAAAAATTTTAGAATCTGGCGCTAAAATGCTGGGAAGGGGAAGAATACAGAAGGCAAATATAGTATTTGATTTCAGATATTATATAGCACACATGGCCAAATTGCGGCTTTCCGATCCGGCGAGCTACTTGCGAACCTACGCCATCTGAATTGCGACTGATTTTTAATAAATATAATTTAATTTTTTAATGTAAATGGAATTTGAAATAGAAATCATGCAGAGCTACGTTTCTTTACTTATCGCTAATTTCTGATATTATGTATGTAAAAATCTGATAGATTTCAAACTGTCCACTGCTGGCTTATCGCCAGAGCAACATACGTAAAATTACAAATAATTCCATTTCTGATAGTTACTGCTCCTCTGACTTTTATTCAGTCCTTGAATAGCATAAGTAACTGCTGAAAAAACCTGTGTCGTCTTGCAATTCATATAGGCTCTTTTAAATTTGTGGAAGAATTTTACGAGGATTTTATTTTTGGTGGAGTGGACCTTCAGCCCCTTACTTGGTTGTCTCAATTTTCTAGCGAACTCCTTCAAAATTAATTTCCTATCCCTAAGCAAGTCAGGTATTTTTATGCAATTGCTTCTCAGATATCGCAGCCATTCACAATAATATGCTTAATGAGCACTTTTCGCACATGAAACTCTTATCTTTCGTAATTATTACTTGGTAACTCTGGACAGAGATCATAATTTATTTCACCAATGGTTGTAGATGCTGAAATATTTGGAGTCGTGGGAAGAATCACTGGTTTGACAACGATTTAAATTTTAGTCAAAATGTCTAATTCCCATTTTATCAAATATTGCTATTCCAGATAGAGATTTTTCACCTTAATCATCAAATCTTCATATCAATAACGTTGCATCAAGCAATGAGGGATCAACAGAACACAGACGTTTCTCTTCTCTAAAGTTTCTGTCAAAATCGGCATATTGATATTGGCAAAATCTCTTTAGTTTGTGATATCTTCTTGTAATTTTCAATTTCTTGTTTGATGACCTTCTTTCTTTCTACTTCGCATTAGGTTAGAGGCATTTTGCTGCCCGGTATATCTAAAAATTTTCACCCTTTAGTACTGCCGCTCTTCAGCTGCCCAGCCTCTGATGACAGCAATACACTTCTTTTAATGCGTTGATATTTTTTGTCTTCTAACTTTCGAACATCATGTACGTCTGGCATGTCCTTCATGAAAGCTTAGTAGCCAAACGATAAGTTGACGAAAAAAGCAGTTGTACTAAGTTGTGAAATTTTGCTGCCGTAAACGTTTATTTTTAAGGTCTAATCATTAATTTTCTAAAATATCTTCTGCTTACAGACTCCATTTCAAACTCAATTTGAAATTTATTTTCTGTACACAAGTTAGCTAACCCAATGGAAAGTTGTACTATGTAACTCTTCGGCTGACAATAATTTATTTTAAACTTTCTTTTGAACTATTTTACTTAGAAATTCAAGATGAGACGTAAGTCATTTGACCGCTTTTATGAGTCCAACATTTAGAATATGATGGATCGGTACACCTATTTGGCAAGAGCTTTGGAACTAAACTATTGCGCAGACGTCTGCCGTGTTACGAAAGGCCTCCACATTGAACATCTGTGCATGTCCATAGAAATATGAAGAGTTACGTGTTCATATTATATCTACATTTGTGAAATAAATTCATTATAGTAGTGACAGGTATGTTTTCTTTCTGTAACATTAGTTTTGATGTGTCGTATCTTTGAAAAACAGCTCAAAATTAAACAGCTAGGTTGAAGAGTTCAACTAGTACATAGATGGAATATGTACTCGACGAAGTGTTTATATAGCCCGGCATGAACTACTAGATTTATTAGCAATATGTTATGTATGTTCAAAATTATCGTAACGATTCAAGAGATAGTTTCGAGAATTTTCAATGATGAGGACGAATTTTGTTATCTCTGCCCAAAATTATAAGGACAATTCGAGGAATAGTTTCAAGAATTTTCATTGATGCGCATGAACATGTTCAAAATTATCGGGACGATTCGGGAGACAGTTTCGACAATTTTCAATGATGCCCACTGTACAGATTACTAAAAACTTCCGGCAGATTCCGTTGGATGCTACGCTGAAATACTGTATCAGTCAGGGCCGTCGTAAGAGATACTGATTATTCAAATACCACTGAAATTGTAATCATATTTTTTTGGCGAATTCTTCTATACTGGGCATCAGCAAAAGTAGTTATTCCAAAGTTTTGGGGGAAATGTTTAACAGTTTCTTAGGTTAGGATAAAAAAATTCGAATGATCTCAGTATTTTGGTCCTCATGTTAATTGCGTGGAGAATCAAAATTAATTTTTAAGCCAAAGCCTAAACAAGTTAATAGCTTATTTTTAAACAAGTTTCTATGCAGTACATTGACGTGCATCATTTAATTTACACTTTCTAAAAGACTGCTCATGAATTATTAAAAAAAAAAAAGAAAAAGAAAAAACACTCAGATTTCTTTTAAATAATGATTTATAATTTACTCAAATGACATTTTTTTATGTAATTGTAGACCAATGAATATGCTCCCGATTCCTTTTACTAAGATAAAACAACAATAATTATAAACAGAGAGCTATAAAGGAAATCAGACGAAAATATTTGGTTTCTCTACCTCAAGAAAAAACGCGTAGTTGCTCAGTACAAGCGTTACAAATTTTTATTTTCTTAGGGCTTAAATTTTCTGAACACAAAACAATAGATATAAAATGCATTTATTCATATTTATATGTAATCATGTTAATCACATATACATTAATTTTCTTCAAAAGTTTATTCAAAACCTGTCTCATTATTTTTGAAACGATATATTTGGACTTGCGGCTCTCGAACGTTCATAAAATCTATCATGAGGCTCCCATCGTCTTAAAGTTTGGCCATCCCTGTTATATATTAATGTATTTATTGTATCAAAAGTGAACTGAATGGCAGGATCAATAGAATTCATTACTAAAATTAACTTTCTTTAAATCAATTCTACTACCGTCAAACAGAGTAAAGGTACTGCCAACGTAGAGTAACCACACAAGGATGTTTAAAATCGGTGTCACTACACTTTTAAACGAAGGCCCGTATAATCTAACCCTTTATTGACAAAATGGCATTGGTAAAAAAAACTGGCCGGCCAAGAGGAAGAATATACCAAAGAGCCTTAATCAAAGACTTCCCCTAACTGCAATAGTTGCGTTGCAGAGTCTCTCGATACTCGATACCAGATTACCTAACAGTTCTTGCGGTAAGAGTTCCCATTCCTCAAGGAACATCTGCTTCGATTTTCTGGTGGTCTCCGGAGGGTAAGTTCGTATGGCGTCTCTCTTAAGTATCCCACACATGTTCAATGGGATTTAAATCGGGGAAGCACGCTGGCCAATTCATTTTGTGAATATCTTCCCTTTCTAGGAGCTCTTTAACAGCGTAAGTCTTGTGTGGCTGTGTTTTGTCACCCATAAAAACAAAGACGGGACCAGTGGCACCCCCCCCAAAAAAGAAGATGCCATGGAGTAGGATAACTTCATCATCGTAACGATCTCCGGTTAGTGAACCTCTGCCGAAAACGTGGAGACCTGCTCTCCCGTTTACCATAATGCTTCCCAATACAAGCACACTAAGACCACCCCAAAGATTCCTTTCTCCGATGTTAGTGGGATGAAAGCGCGTTTCTACTCTCTCCATGTCAAATGGCGCAGCAAAACGTTTGATAGACTGAAACGACTCTCACCGGCCAAGAGGACATGACTCCACTGATGAGGTGTCCAGTCTGTGTTCCCTATAATGTTGGTATTATCTGTCTCTGTACTTCTTTGTGTTCTGTATAAATCTGCGAACGGTGCCACTGAAGGGCTGCTATTATTGGTATGCAACGTTAAGGACGACGGGCGAATAGGCCATCGAAGTCGTCTGGCCACAGTAAAGCGGGACACCTGTTGTATGATTGCCGTACGCAACTGCTGAGCAATGTTACTCGGTGTCTGATTTCGATCTCTTTCCGTCTTTAGGGCAATATATCAGTCATCAGTCACCGCTGTTTCGCTAACCTACTACCACCAACCTTTCTTACAACTGTACTCATCGTTTGGAAGGTTTTCCAAGCTCGTGAAGCAACACTTTAATCAATTCCAAACTCTTGGGCAACATATGTCAAACTAAGTCCCTCCTTAAGCTTTCCAATCATTCTACCACACTGCACGTGCAATCTCCCTTTCATTTGCAGAAAAATGCCTGTAAATGCGCTTTCTTTCTTCTTTTTAAGTTGTCTGGTATTGCGCGCGCTGACTCCTCGCGTTTTGCGTGCCCTGATGTACCCTCTGACGTCATGGTGCTGACATTCGCATTATCTTTCTATTGAGTTGGCTTTTTATTGTACTGCCTGCAAAATGCTCTTTTTAACAATTTCATGGCTGTATGTTGGAAAATGACTTCGTTCCTTAAGTTTTGCACATTGGTATAGAAAAGCTGCCAGTACCCAAAGTATATTCATTTATTCAACTTCTAAAGTAAGGCCAAGTAGAAAATGAATTAGTCATACCGATACTAAGTTACGGCAATAAACCACTGAGATTCCAATTGAAATATAGAGAAATTATTGAAATATACATGAAAAATGAAAAAATGCAAGAAAAAAATTTATTAAACAACGAAATTTTATTAGAAATTTATATAAATTTATGAGCTCTATATTCATTTAGAAGCCTAAGAACTGCATCATACCAAACTTTACTTGATATTGTGTAACATATTATAGCTGAAAACTGGTTGTTTTAACATAAATAAATACTTTGAACATAACAATTTTGATCTTAATTTAGACATTTATTTATTTACATACTAATACAATTTTAACTCCTAATGACAACAGTTAAATAAACGTAATAGCATCATAAGTTTCACAAATTAAACTTCCACACACATAAAATAATAATTACTTCATGCGATAATAAAATATTATTTTTCACCCGCATCATCCCGCTTTTTAATGTCAAACAGGATTAGTACCAGAGTAACATTTCCGGTATGGGCATTTTAAATACTGGGGGGGGGGGGGG
>KK113744.1:569172-600784 GCA_000611955.2 Stegodyphus mimosarum
AAGGTAACATTGATTAATACAATTCAACTTTTTTAATATCGTAATTTAGTCACTCATTGTGTAATAATAGTAATCTTTTTACTAGACGAATACTGTGATTCTATTTACAACTCTTGGTAAAGAATAAGAACCTTAAGAATTTCTTTCATTTGCTTTCAGTTTAAAGCAATATCTTAAAAGTAATTGCGTTAGAAAAATTTACATGAAAAGAAGACACATTCCTCGGAATTTCCCATATACATAACGTGAAGATAATTCAGTTTCCGGCGCAAAGCATTCCATGAAGATAACCCTCCTGCTAGGCTGATAGTTTTTGGGTCTTAGCAATGAATCTAAACCTAGTTTTCTTTAAAGGTAGACAGCCAAATACGATACTTTAACCTCAAATCAAAAATACGATACTTTAATAAAAATTTAATTTTAAATTAAATATCGAATCAAATCTGAATTTATCTTCTCAATTGTTATGGTATTATTTCTTTATCTATGAAATGTTTATAGTAAATTTTAGTTTGGAGTAGTATCTAGAACACGGATCACCAAAATTTAAATCGTAAACTACCAGTATGTCACTAGAGAGCCCTTGGTAGCTCGTGTAAAAATATTTTCCTTTTAAGCCAATATTAAAAACCAATATAAAATATATGGTTGTATAAAAAATTCAAATCCTAACCTGTAAGTCACATAAATGCCGTAGCAATAAATACTAATGATGTAGCAATAAATTGCCTTAAAACTGAAACTATTCACGAGTATCAGAAATTAATCAGAACTGAATTGGAAAACTATTCAACTGCATCATAGATTTCATTAGATACACAAGTCAAAGCATTGTCTTTAAAAATACTGCTTAAATTGCAGAATCTGTCTGAATTTTTGTCTCAGTAGAAAGTTACATCTCTGACACTTTAAAAGGATTCGTCATTACAATACACTAAGTAAATTGTTAGTAATCGACTTGAACAAGTATCGTATAATTCTAATTTATTTCGTAAAGTCATAAAAATGCTTTAAATATGTAGGTAGCTATCAAATAATTTAAAATTTTAGAATATTGCACATATTTATTGAGTTCAGTAATAATCCGATAAATACGTAATAATACGATATACAATAATATTATTCGCGTTAGATAGTTAAGTAAATTATTTTACGCAATGTAAGAAAATTTCACGGACAGAACGTCTTAAATCGCAGAAAAACATAGATCAGTCTTCTGAACAAAGTCAGAAGCTAGTGCTGTCGTTGGGTGTCCCATTCATTAGGGGGCAGTTAAAAGTGATTTTGGAAAAAGGATGTCTGAAAAGAGAGAAAATCACGAAAGGGAGGTTGATGGAGGACCCAGCAATGGGTTCTCGGCATTGTGAAGTCCGCCTTCAATCGGTGAAGTTGAGCCGAAAACCAAAACAGTGGACATTTAGCCAAGAATCCCCCCCGCACTAATTTTAATAAAAATGGTCACATAATTTCGATAGTTCTTTTTAAAGCTAATGTATCACAGAGCCAATAAAAAATTTTCCAAAAACTTTAATAGGGTAAGGTATAATTTACTACAGAAACTTTTTGTGCAAGACCCCTATAAAAATTTAAAGTTCTCATGTATTTTTTTTAAATAAACGTGTCATGTGATCAAAATTATTATAACCTGAAAACTTACCTTATTTTATTTGCTTCTTTACTGGAGTCTACAATCAATCGTTAAACACATAATCAGCCATGCAATTCTTTAAAAGAATTTTCAAGGCCAGGGGGAAAAAAAATTATAAAAAAATCCTAAAAATAAAATATTTTAACAGAATTCTGAAACTAGCTTTTAATTGCAAATATGAACTAAAAATTATCACATGTTAACAGCTTTTCACAAAAAAAATGAGAATAAATAAAATCGATAAATAATTAAAAACATTCTAGAAACCAGCACGATTTTCGGAGAGAAAACACCATTCGCTTTTCATCGAGTAAGCTCCACTGCTTAGAATAAAACACGGAAGACGTTTACAGTTAAATTACATGCTAACATGATATGGAAAACTGTATAGGTAGTTATCGTACATATTACACATTAGACATTTAATTCTGACACATAATTTGGTTTCTGATCTAAATTTAAAATCATATTGTAGAATTAAAATAGTAATTAAATGCGAAAAAAGACTTTTCTAACTAAGTAAAGCAATATGACTGAATTAATGCTAAACTGCTCACAAAATTCTGAAAAAAGCAATTATAAATGAGACTAAGACAATTACAGCAAATTTTTGAAATACATAACATATTTTCTCCTAAGCCCCCCGCGAGAGGAAAAAAAAGACGGAAGTTTCAGCGCACGTTAGGATCAAAAGATTATTTTCCTTTCTTTCCTTCCTTCCACCTCAGATGTACAGCCATACTGAAAATCTTATATTCGGAAATGTTACATTGAACTAACTATTA
Organism: Stegodyphus mimosarum; assembly: GCA_000611955.2. NCBI lineage: Eukaryota > Metazoa > Arthropoda > Arachnida > Araneae > Eresidae > Stegodyphus > Stegodyphus mimosarum. Next base: position 571,606 of record KK113744.1, read on the forward strand.
CTAGAACTGCCAGAGTTTGTAAATGCTTAATTAAGCTATCACTGTTAGTAGAATTTTATAAATAAAATTGAAAATCGTACAATTAGAAGAGAAAATTGACAACAGATTAATTAATATGAACTGATTTTACATTAAAGGAATAATACAACGTATTAAGCAACCAATTAACTCTGCAAGAAAGTTTCTAATACTTGGAATTATCTTAAATTGTTTACATTGGTAGTTCTCAGCCTTTTTTACTCCACCTCCTTCTCCTCGCCATATATCAGAATATCATTCCCCTTCTTATATTCTTATTCAAGTATATATTTATTTTTATTTAAGATTCCAAATAATCTGTAACACTGAAAACATTTCATTTTACTTCAGTGTACAAGTAATTCAAGCTTTATTACATTTAATGAATGTATACTATTTATATAATTAATAATGAATAAATTATTATAATATTTAAGTAATAATAAGAAAAAAAACGTTTCTAATGGTTTAGTTTATATACGATTTACGATTAACTTTTTCCTTTTAGTTCACGTGATTCAGTAGCCAATCTTGCCCTGAGCAGTTTGTTACAAATTAAAAACTACCATACTCAGGTTGAACAACATCCCCTTCCCTCATCGTACAGTTTCTGGGCCTATATTTACTAAACAGCAATTGCTATATATGAAGCATTAACTCATAAAATAATAACTAAATCCAGTTAAATAGAATTAGGCATATTATATTCAGCGGCGAAGAGGAAAAACAAGCGAGTTGTATACCACCTGCATTTTAAGGCAAAATAATGGTGGGGTATCTAAAAAAAAATTCCAACATTATCCTATTAAACTAAGAACAATCGCTTTGCAATAAAGAAAAAAAGCACCCTTACCCCCCAAAAAAATCAGTAATCCTTCAATAACAACCATTCCAACAATAAGGAGAGCAACAACTTATATTTAAAGCCACACAAATGACCCCACGGAATGCAGCATAGGAAGCTTGAATTTAGAGCAACACTGACAGATTTCGACAAAAAGAAAACAATAAAACTGCAACAGACTCATACGGAATATACGAACACCTTGAATGAAACACTTCAAAGTGTAACGCTGGGTGATGGCTGCAACACTTGAACAGCACTGTTTTTATTATTCAAGACTCTTGAAGATTACCAGCTTAACAGTTCATGAGGCACACCTCTTCTTGCTTTTGACGCGTGGCACTATCAGGTTGAGCATGAAGGAAGACCGATTGACACTTTAAGCAAAGCCAGGAGGACAATGCAGGAATTTTCATTCTACAGATGAAAGATTGTTAATGAATAATATAGAAAGAAAAGGGGAAGGAAAAAAAACTGCATAAGTACTACTTCACTGTAAAATCCCTTCAATCTAATAGCTGCAGTGACAGATTCTTGACAACTGTGAAGTAGACTGTACGTGTTGTATTAAATTGAAAAATGAGAAGATCTCAATCGCAGGTGGTACTATAGAATACATAATTATGTATACAATTTGTAAGCCTTACTTAAGAGGGCTATATTATAATCTGCGATATAAAAGACAAAGAAGATATTAATCAGAATATTAGACTTTCGGGGGGGGCAAATATATTTTACACTAAATTTGGATAAAAACAGTTTCTACATTTCGTAATATTCTTTTTTCTTAGCACCGCTTATCTTCGATTTTACTTTCAAAACAAACAAAAAAAGTTTAACTCCTTACGGATATTTGCTTATAAACGTTTATTTACTTGGCTAATTACAATGCAGAACGCAGAAATAAACTAGAAATGCTTAATGAGTTTTCTTAATATGACCATGCAAATGCAGAGATCTGATTCACAGTATCTGAGAGTGTAATTTCCTATATTATAATTAGCAGCGCTTCATAATCGTGAAGTTTTATTTGAATGATAAAAATATAATATTAGTATATTCCCTTCGAATAGAAACGCTGCGATATAATGCAAAACCAAAACTTTAATATATAGGTGGGCTTATTAAACGTAATATACACAGACACGTATTTTAATTTAGAACAATTTCACAGCTACTCATTAAGGCTACATAGCTCAATACATAGATGATCTCAGGTATTCAGTGGACATCTATTTTTTCCTACAGGTAGAAAGATCCTTCTTTCGCATATCAGCCAAATCGATGCAAATACTAATAGCAGCACTCTAGTAATTTATAGCAATGCTTTCTCGGCAATACTACAGAGTGAGATATAAAATCTAACTTCCGTTAAAGAACACTCCACTTTTATCGAGACTCCCCATTAATACAGTTTTTGAGATACTCAAAATAGGAGATAAATACATTTGCATTCAGTGGACGCTGCCTTAATAACGGATAAAAAAACCCTGAGTGCCAGCTAATGGAAGATTCTACGGCAATAGCAAAATTTTAATACCCAGTAACCACTCTAATAATGGGAAAAACAGCAGCACGCACTTTAAAAATCTACGCAAATCAACACCTAATTTGGCGTAAGTTTGAACATAAAATGGTAAAAGGCTTTTCAAGAAGGTACTTGCCTGTTGTGACTTCTCACTTATCTGACAGTAACATCAGAACAAGGTCAACAAATTTTACAGAGGCAAGCAGCGCAGGACTGCCTCTGTCGTTGACAAGAGCCTTAGGCACATAATAGGTGACAGGATGACTTGGCCCATTTCCGTCGCAATTTTGAAAGAGAATTCCCCGAGGGACAGGTCTAAGAGTCATTCACACCCATTCCCTTACCACCAAACCACTCCGGAGGGCTTTTGGCTTACCGTGTACTTTAAGTGTTCCCATGCCGCAAAGGCACTATGCATTTACAACATCCAAACCTTTTCCGGGATTCGAACCTGGGTCTAACGATAAGGCAGCCATTAACTAACCCATCAGGACGGCTAGGAAGATACTTAATTTTCCATGGCAGAAAAAACAACTCTTTCGAAAAGTTTTAAGCCCTTTTTTACTTCCCTGTACGAAGTAAAAGAAGTATTGTAATCGTGAAAAATTTCGGGTATCATTTTTCAATAGTAATATGCATTTTGACGAATTCCGAATACATCTGAACGATATTTTGCACGACGTTTATAAGTACAGACAGAATAAAGGTCGATTTTTTCTAAAACGGTACTAAAATGGATTCAAAAAAAGATTCGTCAGGATTTTTTTTCGTAACGACGTGACGGAAGCACGCACACAAGCATGTACTTATGTATTTCACATAACTCAAAAATGATGTAAAGTTGAAATTTTGTATATGGGACTGTTATAACATCCAATTATGCACCTCCTTTTCTTATTTCAATCGGCAGTACCAAACGTATATATAAAAGTTATTGTGAAAGACCGAATTTGGAGAATGTCGACTTTCACCGGAGAATGTCAACATTCACCAAATACGTCGGTGAAAGATCGAATATAACATTGCATTCTTGTACATTCGAACCCTCGCCGATGTATGTCGACAATCACAGATATGCTCTGGTGCAGGTCGAAAAGAAAGGCGACTGACTGTTTCCCATAAATGCAGTTGTAAAAGCAAGGGCCTCTTGTGCAATTCAAAGTCTCATAATAGTTTAAGTTGTTGCAATTAATAGGATTTGAATCACATAATTTAGTAAGTTTTTTATTACTATTATTTTACTTTCTCATTTACTACGTACTGTATAATTAAGTAAATTTTTTAACTTCTATTATTTTCCTTTCTCAGTTTGAATGTATTGTGTGTTTTAAGTACTTGTGTGTTTTTTCGCGACTGATTTACGGAGAAGAAAATATGATATTCTCATATATTCAACATTCACCATTAGTACATGGTGAATGTCGACATTCACTGGTGTAAGTGAGAAATAAGAGTATTTGGAAAATATTTCGGACATACACCAAGCGACTATGTGAATGTTGACATTCACCGGTGAAAGTCGACATTCTCCAGATTTCGGTGTTTCACCGTAACATATACACACATACCCAATCCTTATCTGGCCTTTATTTTAGCAATCATTAGTCGTAGTCATATATTTCTAGTTACAGAAGTGTTTTAAATTACGAAAATATTCATGTTTTTGGCAATGTCAAATTAAAAAAAAAGAATTAATTCTCGGCAAATAAGGAAATCTAACTTTTAATGTGGTCTTACGGTTCTTACATTGAGAAGTTTTATACTCGTTATGAAAAAATAAAATTAGAAGTTTGATTCCCGTACGAAAAAAATTGACCGGAATATTTAATTTCAAAATTTACAATTTTTTATATCTTTTGAGCTTGTCTTGAGAGATCGGTTACTTAAGTTAGTAAGTCGAGGGAAAAAGTTGAAATGAAGGGCAGCATAAAATTTTTATAATTTAATAGGCCGTACAAGGAAGTGATGTGGTGCCCATATCACTTCCAACACATTTATGCCAACTTAATTGTCAGTTTCACATTTCAGATTATAAAATTTTATAAGTATTATTTTAGGTGAAAGAAATATTCAGACCAGTTCAAAATAAAATTTAAATAATTGCATAAAAGAATTTAAGTTAGAAAAAAAGATGCGTGCATAAACTGAAACCAGCTAAATTGAAAAGAAAATTTTTCTCAGTTCGATGAGAGGGAAGCTTCTTGTTATGTCAAACTACACGCTGAAATCTTACAACGATCATGATGCAAAGAAAAATAACCGTTAAACCTTTCCCCGTTAATTCTGTAGAGACGCTTCTCACAGTATAAAAGCATTTTCAGGCAACTTCTAGATTTGCGTATAAGAACGGGATATTCGAGGAGTGGGAAGTCTTAAAGTATCCCAGCGTGAAGACATGGTTGGCGCCACGCGAATACAGCGCAGCAGGCGATCCGCACACCATCCGCAAATAGAGGAGCGGCATCTATCTTCCACCCTCCGCATCCCCTTGCCAATAAGCGGATAGCGGTGTAATTGGTGTAGGCGGATAAATACACGGCACTTTTAACGCGGAGCTTCTGGGGGATATGCGTCGTCATGTGGTTGTATAACACAACTTACCTGCACGACCTCCCATCTGCTTCTTGTTTGAAGTATGTACAACCTATTGTGCGAGGTATGAATGCAAGACCGGCATTAGTGGGCTCTGGAATTTCAATTGGATAAATGCTGCAACCCCGTCCTCCTCACTGACAGTTTTTCAGTTGGGTTAAAACACTCACCGATAGTTATTTTGTTCAAAGACTACGTAAGATATGCAATAAAGAACACTTCAACAATGTCAACAACATACTGTAGCTTATGAAGCAATTAACAAATGAAAATATCTTCAAGAATGATATGTATACAAATTTAACAAGATTTAAACAAAATTTATAAGTGGTTAACAATTTATACGCACATATTATTATACGTGATACACATGCACACATTTATATACAGGCATAAACAAAGCAGAATTTTTTGTATCCACGAAAACAGATAATTGCAGACATCATAATTTTCTCATGGTTTAATAACTGTTGTATCAGATAGTTACAATCTGCATTACAACTCTCATTAATTATATAAATCTTTGCATAGATTTCACAAACGATTTTATGGCATATGATGAATAAACGATTGCTTTAGTTTTCAGATTAATACCTTAGACAAGCGGTTCTCAACCTTTTGACTAACGCGTACCATCTAAACAAAAACTGAAAAAATTCAATACCACCACTACATTTTACAATGATTATTTTTTAAATTCTCAGTAGAAATATTCAAAAAAATATATATTTTGGCATTTACACAACTTTTTGGCTATTTGTATTAAATATGCACACATAAAATTGGTTGCCATCTTAACTATCAAAATTTAAGTTATAATACATAAATTCTAAAATTAAGTGTGAAATTTGGGCTTGTTTAAAAGAGATCAGTTTCTTTATGTCTGGTCATATTTCACTCAGCTTTAAACCGTAAATTAGGATCCACTTTTAATTTTGTTCTGCATTTATTTTTCAAATAAAACATGGAAGAAAATCCTCTTTCACACAAATAGGTTGTGCAAAAAGGCAATAAAAATTCAACAGCTTTATTTGAAGTGCCTTTAAATTCTTTTTTTCGGTTCAGCCAAAAGTTAACAAGTTTATGAAATCATTTTTGAACAACATTTTTGAAATCTTCAGTTCGAGTTCGATCACAGGAAATTTCTATCAATTGTTCTTTTTCTTCACGAGATTTCTGAACTTAATAGTTAAAAATACTTCGTGTCTTTGCGTACCACCTATTTTTCTCTTGTGTACCATCGGTAGAGAATCGCTGCCTTAGACTCGCACAATTCAAATAATAAAGAATTTCTATGCCCTGACATAGTTTTCAGTATCTTTCTATAAATCGGATATACAAAGATTTATTTGTATTTTACAGGAATAAAAACTATTCAAGATACGAAAGTAATTTGGCAAATCAAATTTATGTTTCAAATCACTTTAAAAAGAAAGCATTCGTCTAACAAGCAACCATTCAAGAATATCTAAGATCTGAGAATGGATGAAAATGTGTTAATTAAGTGAATATTTAATCAATATGCATACATTCCTCATGCATTTTTGTGCAACTGATTTACATCTGCTTTACGTTCGACCGCAAGGCTTAGAAATCCCAGATACTGTGATTAGCGGATCGGCATTAAAGTTGCTGGTAAGCAATTTCTAACGAATTCTGCAAGTATGCAGTGCTGATACGTTTCCGATCTAACTCTTTCGTCTCAATCCTATTGTGCTTTTGAGTGATTTTCAAGCACTGAAAATGCTTAATCGGAGAAGTAAATTGTCGTAGTTCCCTCTCGGTTTTGCGGTTAAAATTGCAAACACATAAGATTAACATATCGAAAATTTGCGATAAAAAATAAATAAATAATTACTGCAAATCAGAATTTAACACCTAAAAAAGTTGGCTGACATAAACTTACACTTTTGCAGAGTGAAACATGCGAATCAATTGGGGAAAAATTATAATATGAAATACCTATTCGTAAATGCGTTAAAATACATAAATTAAAAATCCGAAATCGAATTATGCCTAATAAGAAATATTTACCCATGAAGACCTGTGATACATGCAAATCAAATTGGAATTGAAAAGATCCGAATATTTTTTAAATACAGACCTGCAGAGCAATCGGAGAAATATTTCGTATTTCTTCTTAATTTAAAAAAAAAAATCTAAATAAAATTCAATTCGAAAAGTAGTTCGGTTTTAATTACTAAATATTTGTTTTCTGCAATAATTTTTTTCAACGTAAGAAAGCTACAAAAATAAATAAATAAATAAATAAAAATTAAAAAACATGTTATCGTTTGAATAGAATTAAAAAAAAAGAAAGAAATTACACATGATTGCAACCCTGTAACTTACAAAAACTTTTTATCATTACCATCAAATTTTATTTTTGATACATACGATATTGTAGAGAAGATGTGGAATACGAAATTTTTAATAGAGATGCATATTTTATGGTGTTAAAAGTGTTTTATAATTGTAAAAAAGTTAATAATATTTTGAAAGAACAAACATTATTAAGACTCGCAGAACTGCATTTAATTGATTCACTGTTACGTTGACGTTTTTATAAAAATGACTGAAACATTTTAAATCCCATCGAAATAGCAAAAACTTTAAATTTTTCCTATCTTATTCCAATTATCATATTGATATAGATAACAAAAGATTTCAGATGTTTGGTAAAAAAGTACTATTTGGAAACTACAGTCTAACATATTGAAAACGGTAGCAAACAAATTAAAAAATATAAAAATCATAAAATTAGAGAGAAACTACAATCTGATCTTGGTATCCAGATTATAATTTAACACATTAATAATTCAGCAGTTACGACTGCTTACTAGTTTAAAAATTATACACTCAGTAAAAAGAGACACTGAACACGAAATCTTGTATCTAAAACGAGTTGCCAAACCCAAATGATTAAAAAAAAAAAAAAAGGTTTCCTATGATATTATTTAATTCTAAATTAATGTCACTTGAAAATACAGAAAAGGCTTAAATATTCAAGACGAAGCTATGCATTTATTTCACGGGGTTGCCTGCTAGCAAGGCTTACAATAAATATTTCCCTTAAGTGTCAATACTTGCCAGTTTTGATAGGATCCGCACCAAACAAATAGTCTAAAATTACAGTAATTCAAATTATAACCTTATTTTTTAATAACATTTTGAAAAGAGTTAACAGGAACGGCATTTAAAAATGCGATAACTCTTTCTAAGACTATTCACATATCTCCTTCGAAAAACTTCCGAACATCAATAGTTCCACTAGGAAACTGCGTTGCTCTTGATAATAACTTTTATTTTCATTGACTATTACAGGATTTCTTAAAAAATTCCCGAAAGCTGCAACTTCTGTTACTATGTATATGAAGAACAATCAAAATGTTCTCCTCCTCAGTAGTCCCACTTCCAAAATGAAATTAATTTTAAAGAAAACCAGCGTTCATCGTCAAAAACTAGAGCAAATCAAGGCGTATCATTTCTGTTGCGCGAGAAAAAATGGTGGTGGTGAATGGCAAATTCTCCTACGCGGTTCTTTTTATTATTTCTTAAATAAATATTGCGTGTAATTTATTTGCAAAAAATTGCTAATTTAATTATACATAAATTTTAATTCTCACATCTGAATTCGTCTTTAATTACCATATTAGTATTTTTATTGTTATTGCGGTTTCTTTAATGCTATTACAGCTGTTAATTATAATAATGTCATGATAAAAATTGAATGTATAACACTCACGTGTTTTGTCGTAATTAATAAAACAAACAATAAAAATTAAATAAAATTCATACTGTTACATCAAATAATCCAATCTAGGAACTGAGTGCCTTGATATTAATTTTAAAGCAGACCAGTGTTCATCATCAAAAGCTGGGATAGTAAATCATTCGGAAACGTCTCAGATCTGTTCCGCAAGAAAATGTTTTTTAATTCTCCTATGCAAATACTTTTTATTATACATATGCGTAAGTTATTTTTATAAGTTGCTAATTTAATTTTATAAATTCTATTTCTTACATTTCAGTCTGTTTCTCCTTATCTCTTCGTTACTATCGCCTGAAAGTGCTATCATTTAAACAAAAATTTTTTATACTTCTCAAGGCTCCCCTCCCTTCCTCGAAATGCCTTATGATACGTCACTAGACGGGGTATTTTTAATTGCTTCGTCCAGCCAAAGTACTTTTTCTGAATTTGCCATGACTGACATAAAATGATGATAGGAGAATTTTATATGAACATAATATATGGAATTTGTAATGTTAGTAGATGGTAGGCGAAAAGACTAACGTGATGAAAGGCGATTTCACATACACTTGACCTCTCAAACAAGAAGGCTGAACACCGTTATTTCAACTCGGGATCGAATCACGGCGAAAGGGCTAACTGCATAGGGGATTTGGACGTATGCAATGTGAATACGAGGCAGTTCCTGTCAGGCTTTCTAATGCATAACTGACAGTCATGAAGTACAAACCAGCTACTGGAACACACTGCCATGCAACAGCATAAAAGTTACAAAAATCAGTCCAGAGAAATTAACTTAAATTTGAATCGCATGTACATCCTCCTCTACCTCTTCAAATGAAGCAAGCGACGAATGGGCGAACAGAATATAAAACAACGAATCATAAACCTTATCACTCACTGTATTAAAGAAAACATCGCAAATTATTCGTCCTTTTAATGTAATCAAGCAAAAGCATATTTCAATTAAAAACCGAAACAGTCATAAAGCCTCCGGGGACTCGAAATAAAAAAGTGGGTGTGGCAAGTGAAATCAATTCTCTAAGGGCAAGATAGAACAGAACACTAGAACTCCTTTAGTAATTAAGCTTCTATTGTGATTCGCATCTCCAGAACCCTATTGGTTGCAGGAACCAGTTCTGGGCGGTTCGTAACTAAGTAGGCAGCATATTCAGGGCGCGGCATTATAACGTTATACTCTAAGCGCAGATTGAAAATAATTTCCTATTGTTTACAGCGATCTGCCGCACTGCATGCGATCAAACGGACTAATGACATGCGAACGACGCTCGGAATCTCATCAACGGGCATCAAGAGGAGAGGAGGAAGAGGAGAAGACCGTTGCACTACCGGTTGGAAATGCAAGCTAATCATTAATCTTTAGAATCGGTAAATCTTTTGAGCATTTTTTTATTGTATCTGGAAGAGTAATAAGAACGGGGAGGGAGGCTGTAGAGGTCAGCACTATCATATCGCTTCTTCGGAAGATCCATTTATGAGTGGGTAAGTAGCGCAGTATTGACGAGAGCCTAATAAACCTACATCCCCTTACGTTATTTACGATTCTGCTTCATTCAGCTACTTCATGCCCAACACACGTATCACCGAAACTGCCAGATCTGTGATAATGTACAGTCTGCTAGATATCCAGTCTCATTCCCATCCACCTACTCTTCTCCCTCCGCCCAACCAGATAGCTAAAATGGAAGTATTCACAAATGACGCGCCTTTCAAATCGTAATAAAACAGGATTCATAAACTTCTCCCTCATACCAAAATTGACGATTTTTCAGCAGCACACTAACCACTTATAAAACACGTGTACATCTTTACAGATTGACCGAGAAATTTGCTAGCCAAGGATATCTGTACAACGTTATAACTATGGGACCATAGCTAGGGAAAGCTTGCTTTTTTTTTTTTTTTTTTTTTTTTTTTTTTTTTTTAATTCTAAGAAAGAATTTTAAAGCCTCTAAGAACAACACTAATGCTAGTATGCTAAGCAGACAGCTTATTTATTTATTTAGATTTCCCCTCACGTCTCCAATCTAGAAAGTGAACGCCCGCAAGTGACCCAGAGGATAAGACTGCTGAAGACTGGTAATTCCAGCCAGGTTCGAATCAGAGCGAATGCGCTGGTTACAATGTGTGTTCAGGGTTTTTCCCATGTATAATGTGAACGCGATTAGTTTTCCTTACGAAGTTCTCCACCAATGTATCCTTCCTTTCACGTAGATCACCTTAGAATATACTGCCATGATCAAATAATCCAATTTTACAGCGTAAACTTTTTGCAATATATATGATTAGAACTACTGAACTGCTTTTATCAAATAAATGGCATAAATTTATGGATTATTTAGATTATGGCAAAACACTCGAGGAAAGCGGATGCCTTTGAGGAATGCCTAAGGAAAGGGGATGCTTTCGTGGTAGGCGTCTTAAGGGAAACTATCTTGTATATACGCTACACACGGAGAAAACGTCGATGCAGCCAACCGGTTCGCCGAGATTTGAGCCCCGTTCAAACTAGCAGCGTTTAACTATTTTAATGGTCTGTGGTTAAATAATTCATGTGCTTTTAAACCACAATAAAAATAAGCAGTACATAAAAATATCTATCAAAAATTAATTGTGCACATGTAGACACATATTGATTTCTATTCCATGATTTTTTTGCGAAATTAATTCTTAGAAACTTCAATGCTACAACATTACAAAGAGGAAATAATTCTAGCTCACAATTTACCAATCTGATAATAATAATAATAATAAATGGGGATAACGTGAACTTCGAACTTTTGGTTTAATCCCCAAGACAATGTGGATAAACATATAATTATGATGTATTTTCTCAGCCATGCCGACTTTAAACACTGACAAAAATTTTGATAAAGGTAGAAAAGCTGAAAAACAGCTGAAACCTTTAGCACACTTCTAATAAAATGAAGTGAAATAACTGGTTACATAGCCCTTTCGCCAAAAATGACGTTTTGCCGGACTTTCTTCTTCCCTTGTCACCTGCTTCAGAATCGTCCTTTCCCTGAATTCCCTCAATGGTCTCCTAAACATCAGCCGCGGTAATGTTCCAAATGAGACTTTTCCCAAAACTGCCTTGAAGATTTTATTCCCAATTTAGGTCGAACAGGACCATCATTCACATAGTAGCCTTCGTTTTTCCGCCCCCCCTCCATATAAACGTAAAGGAAGGTGAGTTTATGGCACTGCACTCTATGTTCGTTATTCCATTAGAATCACGTGGTGCGCAACAGCCATATTCGCATTTGACCATTCTTAAAGACAAATTTCTGGTAGCAGTTTTTTTTTTCCCGGAAAAGGGGGGTAGCTTGTAGGTTACTAGTTACGTTAGTTCTTTTAAAAAAGTTCGAAACTTAAAAGCGACAAAAAAGCCACGATGAAGTCTACTATCGAGTTTTTGAGACTGAAATATGCGTATAAAAGTGGAAATAGGCAATACAAGGAAGTATTTGACCAGAAAAGTCATGTACGCACGAAAGATGAAGCAAAAACTGATTCACAGAAACATAAAATGAGTTGTTTGAGAAGAGGTCTGGAAGAATTAATAGCCATTCTGATGATATATAAAGAAACATTTGCCCATGCTTCAGATTAAGGTTGAGATTTCGTTACTAATGCATCGAACTTTGAATCAACAAAATCTTCAATGTAAAGACATTGCCATAAGGCGACGTTCATTGCCAGATAACATTGAAGACATCATTTTTCCAAAAAAAAATATTCTTTTGGCAACGGAATTTGCAAGTCATGTCATTAGTGGTCAGCTTTATTGAATCCATGTAGATGTTGGAAATTCTGATGATATAATAAATATAATAACAGCTATATATGTGTTACCCTCAGATAAAAAGGGGGAAAACATAAGATTTTTTTCCTTATTAAGTAAAAAAATTCCATTATGTTCCCCAAAATCGTTTACAATCGATTTTGAAATAAGCAGTTATTAGAGCCATTTAGGAATTTTTCTTTTTTATTCACGTAAAGAGTTGCAACTTTCATTATAAACAATGCTTATAGAAGAAATTTCAAAACTTATAAAGCATTAAGGTTTCATAAAGCATTATATAAATGATCCAGAAATCAAAACTCACATTCATTCAGAAGCAGCAGATGATGGATAGTAAAGTGCAATCGAAAGATCTCCCTCAAAAGCAGAAATTTTCAATAATTATGTGGTCGAACAATGGTTAGAAAATGATGTTATTGGTGACATACGGAACTGTTGCGATAAATGGCACAGAACAACGAATGTTTTAGAAACCTGAAATCGTAAAATAAAATAGAAGCTTTAGGAAAAGTCATCTGAACATATTTGAATTTATTCTATGTTTAAAGAAAGACGCAGCATATTTCGAATTTCTTCATAACAGAGTGGAAATGAACTTTCTCACTCAGAACAGAATAAAGAAATACTGCGTCAAAGACAAAAGAGCAAAACGGACAGTTCGCCGTCAAGATGGTTTAGTAGTTAGGGAAGCCTAATGCGGTTCCAATGGGGCCGGGTTCGAATCCCGGAGAAGGCACAGTTATAATTGTTCGTCCCTTCACTTCCGGCCTTAGTAGTGGCCAAGCCTAAGTCGGCTAAGTGCCCGCCAACTGGAGCGAGGGAACAGACAGTCCAGGATTTCAGAAACAGAAAAAACTTTTATGCTAATGACTGAGCACTTCCAAAACCTGATGAGCATTTTTCATATTTATTATTAAATTATAAAATAATCTCTATTATTCAAAGAAATGAAGACCGATGCTATCTCGGTTTGGTTTACTTAACTATGGCATAGCACTCGAGCGCTATCTGGAAGGACGCCTTTTTAAGAGAAACTGGTTCGTATACACATTATACATGGAGAAAACCACGAAAACGCCCTTGCAGCCAGCCCTTTCGTCAGGATTCAAACCCCAGACCAAACTACTAGTGTTGAGCAACTTTAAGTTCTACCTTGGATAAGATGGGAAATCAAGAAAATCTTACAAAAAAATTACACGAATTTATATGTATAATATTAATCCTCTTTTCGTAACCTACTCCGTTTAAGTTATTTACTAAGTTCAAGTTACTTAAGAGTTTTGTTGAGGAGATAAATAATGTGTGGTTTCGCACATCATTTATCAACAATAATAACGGCGTAGAATATCGAAATAACATTTTTTATTTGCACTAATAGTATAAACTCAGTAATGCTAAAAAGTACGTATATTATTTTTAAATCGCCCAGTTAGTTTTGTTATCTCTTGAAAAATAAATTATAAAACTTACTCCGCAAAGAGTAACAACATCATACAGAGTTAGACGGCCTTTGGGGGAATTTTTCCAAGCTGTGATGCACTAATCTCTTTAAAGTATGATTTTTTTCCTTAGTTTTACTTTTTCATTATGATTTCTTTCATTAGTTACTTAAAATGAATATGCTTGAAATAATAAGAGTTAAAAGAAATTCAATGCGAATGGTTATTAAACTAAATTACTTATTGATTCTTCCTAAATTTAACTATATCTCATTTGAAAATTTTCCATTTTTGTGATCAGTACACAGAAGTCAGACTTTCTTCGAAGTTAACGTTGCACTGAGGAAGAGAACCTATTCGACATTCTTTTTTAAAGGGGTCTTCTTCAGAGAACTTCATATGAACTTTTAACAAATGTTCTCAGTTCTCGACATTTTAATTTTGGAAAAGAGTAACTTAAACAAACTAGCTTCAAAAGTTATGATAAAATATTAAATGCTAAGAATTTTTGAGAGACGGCGGCAAGATACCTTCTGGCATATTGGAAACCTGCAGAATGAAGTTAAAAACTTTCTCTAAAATAAGGAAGAATAAAACTGAAACCAAAATACTTATACAATATTGTCTTCGTATTTAAGCAAGACAACCCACGATATAAAAGTGTTACGCCATTTGAATGCACTGACTTTATGTTCTGTTATTTATAGAATGGGATGTAAAAACACGGAATGTGTTACAAATGAAATGAGGAGATATTTCCCGATCGGGACGAATTGCTACTAAAATTAGTGAATCTTCTTCTGTAAGGTTCAAATAGGAACAAAATTGTTAAGGCTGTTTTGATAACAGCCGCAATCGGCAATATGATCCTCGTTGCAGATGAGAGGATGGCAAGACGAGGAGATGGCGAGAGGGGAGCACTCCCTATTTCTGTCTATCCTTTTATTTCTCACCTTATTAATCTCTAATTCCTACCTCTTTTTAAATCACTTGCTTATACCGATATCTACAACTCTCAGCAAATTATTTTTTAAATGGATTTCGACTCATGATTGTTAAAGCGACTTCCTTAGTTTTTTTTTTTTTTGGGGGGGGGGTTATATTTTGGACACCATAGGGAAAACCCATAAAAAGAACAGAATTAGAAGACTGAAAATATCAGTTTGAACAATAAATGTTTTCAGCCTTTTATATTCCTTCCTTCTGTAAAGCATAATTGTCCTACAATTACTGACCCCTTCCCTATTATCTAAGAGTATAAATGGAAACAGAAGGGTTTGATAGGCATCAAAGTAATTAACGTTCCTCATTTATAGTTAAATTAGTGTTTAAGAGAGAAAAATTAAACATACTAGCTGATACTTCCCCCCCCCACACACACACAAGAAAATTATCGATCTGTTCCTGAAGAATTTCATACTTATTTAACCGAAACCTGGGTTGATGAAACTGATGCATTGTTCCCAATGAAAGCAAAATTTATGTTTTCATTTACTCCCGAAAGAGGAAAATAACACTGAAGTAAAAAATTCGTAGCCTAACTTTTTTAGATTGAAGAAACTCTTTTTCCTTGAAATCGTAAAAAACGGCAGATTTTTGCGAGAAATCCAGCAGAAACTAGAAGGGACTAGAATCCAGCAGAACCCGCGCGGCGACGGCATTTCAAAAGAACTCCAAAACTGACTGTAATTAGGTTATAAGGCCTAATTCATATACACTCACGTTTGTGAAAATTGCAACACCAAGAAGGAATCGTCATAATTGAATGTAATTTAATACACAGTTGAGTGGTAGTGGTACAAATAAATGATTAAATGTTCAAAGCAAACAAACAAGAACAAGAGATCAGAATCAGTATTTTGTGTGGCCACCACGCGCCGCAATAAGTGCTGCTACACGACGTGGCATGGAGTCAAACAAAGTTTGAATGTCTGACTGAGGAAGAGCATTCCATATCGTTTGTACGCGTACCCAAAGTTCGTCTGCAGACGCAACAGGACGAGGATCACGAGCAAGACGCCGACCAATGACATCCCACACATGTTCAATTGGCGACATATCCGGGGAACACGCAGGCCAAGGAAGAAGCTGTACCTGCTGCGCTGCAAAGAAGGATTTAACAATCCGAGCAGTATGAGGGCGGGCATTGTCCTGTTGAAATACAGCGCCTGGCAAGCTTTGAAGGAAGGGAACAGCTTCGGGCTGTAGAACTTCACGGATATACCGGTTGCTGTTCAGATTGCCCACAATTCGTAGCAATTGAGATCGTCTATGATATGCTATGGCGCCCCAGACCATAACTCCGGGTGTTCGTCCACTGTGGCGTTCGATAATGCACTCCGGAAGGTGGCGTTCACCGGCATAGCGTCTGACACGAATGCGGCCATCATGGTACCACAAATTAAAGCGGGATTCGTCAGAAAACACGACATGCTGCCAATCAGCACGCCAGTCTCTATGCTGATTGGCCCATTGTAGCCGCAGGCGGCGATGGTCGTGCGTTAGGGGGATCCTGTATAAAGGAGTCCGTGCGCGCAGTCCACACTGCAGCAGACGTCTACGAATTGATGAAGCACACAATGAAACACCTGTAGCTATTGACCACAGTGCTGCCAATTGTCTAGAGGAAGCTGTACGGTCCGTCCGCGCCATGCGGACCAGGTGTCTATCATCGCGAGCTGACGTCACATTTCGGGGTCCACTCCCGGATTTCCGAGTTGTCCGACACTCGTCCGTCCACTGCTTCCAAACGCGCATCACTGTGCTGCTGTTACGCTGCACACGAGAGGCTACTGCACGATACGACAATCCAGCTTCACGAAGGCCGATGATTCTCCCTCGTTCAAACTCTGTAAGTTGTTCAAATCTCGCTCTCTTTCGTCGACGAGGCATAAGTACAGATTGAGTTAACGTTTACCACTAGCAGATAACCACCGATAACCATACACGCCTCGCTACAGCCGTCTATTTATTCGGATCCATCAGCCGTTCAGAGGGCGCTGCTCAGCATACGCATGTGCTACGGATTTGCAATTCTAATCATTTGCATATCATGCGCTACTTTGCATTTCCTGAAAATTTCAGCTCACTCGCGTAAGTCCTTCATGGTGTTGCAATTTTCACAAACGTGAGTGTATTAAAGCATATTCAACTATTTGTAATACAATTCTGAATGTAAAATATATTAGCATTTAATCAGGTATTCTAAATTTCTTGTTTTTGGCCTAATTTAAGAATTCTCTTATCTTTGTATAAGAAAACTCCGCTTAGTGAAGGAAAGCTTTTATTTACCAAAGTACTTTTAAATGCGATGAAAATAAAATTAATAATTAACGTACATAATATCTGTGTGGATAAACTTAATAATGTACCATATATTAAAATAAAATTAAAAAAAAGAAAAATCTGAAAGGTTTTAGATTTAAAATCACGTCCAAAGGGGCGTTTTTTTAACATTTTGTGTGTTACTTTTATTTATTAAATATCATGTTTTTCGCACTTAAACCATAAAATTCAGTTCAAGAGCAATATTGAAAAACATTTTTAAAATGAGCACATCTTTAGAATTTCCGATACAGAGTCTCACGCGCTGGAGATAAAAATGTTTTTTCTGTATAACGCTGCCATTGCTCGCTTTGAAATCCTTGACTTTGTTCATCGAAAATTCATTATAAAGTTTTACAAAATATGAAATCGATAAAAAAACAAATTCAAAATTTCAAATTTGGGCTTCCAGATGCCCATATTCGGGTGGAAACGTTCAACATTCAAAATTTGATGGTTCTAGGTTCCGTTGTTTTATGACAATGCGAGAAACATATATACATTAATGCAGATTCTTCATTATTAATATCTTTAAATATACAGGATGATAATATTTGGTGGCAACAATTAGAAAAGTGAAATAACGGTTTTAGTGTATCAACGTAAAATGCCAAAACGAAATTAATAGTCATTCTGGGCAAATTGCCCCTTTGGACTAATAAAATAAAATAAAAATATTAACTGATTAAACATCGCTGTAAATTAATATAAGAATTTACAAATGTCTATAGTATATTGAGACAAATCAGAAGAAATAAAATTTAATACGAAAAATGAAATAAGATCAGCAAAATATAACAAAAATATACAGTTTAGACGAAATAAAATTTAATAAAAAAAATTATTCCAAAAATCACTAGAAGCGGGGGAATGGAACTGGCCTAATTTAAGCTTCACTAATTCAATACATTTCATTTATTGCTGAGAAACTTTTTGTTGGGGAGAACTGGTGATCTACCGGTAGATGCTATGCAAAACTGGTAGAATTGGCATGTATGCGATTATTTTGTACCACTGTAGGCAATATATAGTGTTAGAATCATCTTTTATTAATTACAATTATTTACATTAGCTAAAAAAATGGCACAGAAATATTCGCCATTTGATTAGTACAACATAATATCTTTTGAATATCGCAACTTGGTCACTCACTGGGGGTAAAAGTACTTTTTGCTAGATGAATATTTTGTTTAAAACTCTTACGCATCAATTAGTAAGAATTTCTTCTCATCTGCCAGAGTTTAAAGCAATAATATCTTCAAAACGCTTATTTGCAAAAAGTAGTCATTTTCATGCAAAGTAACTTCTTAACGGAAAAACTCGTTACTCAGGATTTTCTCAGGATCTCAACTATTTAGATAAATCAGTTTCTGCGAAGAAACATTCTAGGAAGGCACCACTCCTGTTAGGTTAAAAGCCTGCGTGTGCAGTTAAATAGCAAACACGCAGTCTTTCTCAAAGCAGACAACCCAAACCTTTTTTCTCTTTGAAAAGGAGATATATCAGATAAAAAAATATGTAAATCAAAACTAAAACTAAATTAACAGCAGCTCTTTATTTCTTCATTTTAATTTGGCTATTTCCGCTTTCTGTTCTAAAAATAGAAATTGCTTATAATAACTTTTTCTGGACAGCGTCATTTGTAAATTAATCCATATCACATGACTTCTACATAACGCTGGTGACGTAAATAGTTTTGCGAAGTAAAACTCATAAAACCAATCACAATTTTACAGCTTTATTAATTGCTAAATCAAATAGTACTGGACCTGAAACTAACCCATTCTGAATTGAGATTTCATCCTGAATACAACTCACTTTCCGCTTAGCTTCCTTCAAACTAACACGCGTCGCTCGCTTCTCTGTATCGTTACTGTGTGAAGAGGAGCTAAACTTTCAAAAATGTGAAGTGCACATTACACCCATAATGATGTGAATCAGGTTATGCATCTTAAGAATTATCTTTATCCCATAATAAAATTATGCTGTACCTACAGCCACATCTCAAGTTTTACTTTTGCGTTGTCACCAGCTCTTGCCAAGTTATCAACAAAACTACCCATTAGAAAGTTTTAACCGTCTATTTTACGCGACTTGGAAATCGAAAATACTGTTCAAGTTAATAATGTTTTTTAATGCCATTTATAATGTTTCTTCACTTCTAATGACTTTTAATCTTCCGTTATTTATAGTGCATTCTTTTTGCTTAGAATACTGATTTAGATAACGTAACCAAGTAAACTTATTTCTCCATATAAAACTGCTTGAAAATTTAGTACATTCTAAAGAACATTTTTTTATTATTTGTAACTTTGGTTATTCCCAGTGCTTTTTAACTGCTATTGGATTAATCATGATTATGTACTAACCATACATGTCATCCTCAGTATTAACCGGTTAATCAGGCGTCTCATGTATAGTTTACTCATAAATATTTTTAATCATTATCTTCAATTAGATCATGTCTTGAATTAAATATTCGCCAGCCATTGTAGCATTATAAAATACTAAAACACACGGTGATAGCTTTCGTAAATCCCAGTTTTATAATTTTATTCCATTATTAAATTAAAATTGAAAATAATTTTAGGTATACTTTTGAATATTCACCCGGATAACTTTTATTTCATCTTCTGATAACGTCCCCCCCCCTCCTTTTCGTAATTCGTTATTTAAGAAAGCTCACAAAAAATTCATTTCCCTATCCTCAAAGAATTTATCAAACTGTGATAGTAATTTCCCTACTTCATTTATTCAAATTAAATTACGTCAAAAATAATTTTCTTTGCTTGCAGTATTTGACAGTAATAAGAATTTGATATTTTGCTGTAAAACATATTATTAAAGTTAACATAAATGACATCTTTTTAATAAATCTAATACTATACTTGCATTTACGACACAACTATTTTTAACACTTGGATCATCATCTTAAAAGGTAATCCAGATAGTTTGAACTATTTACACGCAGTCTGAACTAAATTTATGTTGGTTTCTCAAGTTAAACTAAGCATTTTAATATTATACTATTACATGATGGTTTAAGAATAATATTTAAGCTTTTCTAAAATTTCGGACGCATTCTTAAATATAAGAAAAAAAAAGATAAATATAAGAAGATAAATATAAGAATATAAAATATAAGAAATTAAATATAAGAAATAAAATACGCGCAATATGCAGTTTTTAAATGGATAACAAAGATCTTTAATATTTTACTAGAAATTTTGTAACATTTTTGTTATCAATTTATAATTTAATACTAAATAATTATAATTCATAATCCATTACAAATATTCTGATTTAAGATATTCTCTTTTGTTGTAAAAACGACTAATATAGTTCATTTAATAAAACTCTAGTATTTTAAAATAATCGTCAAAATTTACTTCTGCTCATTCCAATCATAACAATACTTATTACTAATATATCTGAACGGAACCAAACCTGAGAACTTAATTAAAGCAAAAGCCTCAGTTTCTTCAATATAACAATTGCAGTTTAATTTTCTATAAAATATTTTTTAATTATTTCTGCGACCAAGTTATAGTTTCTAACAAAAACTGTTTTGTTAATAATTAATGCCGTTGTGAATATACAACGAAATCTTTCGAGGCAACTGCCTCCCACATACTATCTCCAAAAATGATCAATACTTTTGCGAAGATAAGCAAACATAGTATTGAACATCAATTCTTTATGCCGACCACTTCTACAGTAGACCAAAAGCGTTTGGAACCGTTGGTAGTCTTCTTAGAGATGTTCACTGTATGTAATCACGAATGTCTATCTACAATTTCATCTAAAATTTGTTCATGTTCATACTTAAAATGCGTTTAAAGTAAGCGATACATTTCATTAGAATTAGTTTTGATTTCTTCAAACATAAATCGAAATTTCAAAAGCGCTATCTTTATCATGGTGAAATATTTCCGTTTCATTCAATCATACCACGATATTTTTACGAATGTTTGCTTGTATCTTAAGCTTTGATTTATTTTATAAAAGCGTAAAGTTTAGGCAAGGAGGCTATCACCTGTAAATTTCAAACTACTAAAACAATGTTCCAATATAAAACCCGTATAGTTATGAAGGTTTCTTTTCTACAAGCTAGAACCTGATCTCTATATTATTAAGAGCACCTTTATAAAGGTGACACCACTATGAAGCGTTCGCGCTTGTTTTGACGCGGTGCCATTTTAGAGTCATACATCACAATAAATTTTTATTCAATACTCTTATCCATTAAGTAAACTTCACATGTGCCATAGACATGGCACACCTATTATTAAAAAAAGCGAAGAGGAAAAAAAAAAAATGTATATGCCGTGGACGCACTCAGCTGCTCAAGATCAAAGGGATTTCTTCATTTAATTCCGCAACGTGAAAGCCTGGACGAATTTTTCCCTATGCAGCGGGATCAGTGAATGTTCATAGTTTAGCACTAATTGTGTCGCAGTTTATTATTGTTTTAGTTACAGCAAAGGCGAGTTTTTTGTTCCAAAGTTTACGTTTAGTTAAATACTGTACATGTGTATTATACGTACTTTAATGTTTAACAGTGTTTAATAATACTTTTACCCGAAACCTTGAGTATGGCGAAATTTTTGATTACATTTACGAGTTGATTTATTCTGCATTTAATCTTTTATTTATTATTTTATTTCGTTTAATCTTATCGCCAAGTCTGAAAATGTACATATAACTTTGAAAGTTAGATTTATTCTCTACCTTTTTAATTTTCCCATTCTCATTCCCAAGCAATTCATACCGTAGCGAGTTTCAGGCGTACGCTTATTCGATTCGTTAGAAAATCGTAGCCGTCAAAAATGAAAAGTAAACTCAACAACAGTTAAACAGACACTTCGTTTTGACACGCTGTATACTATATGCCAAGATAAGTTTTTAGATGATTTTAAAGGAAACTTTCTTGATAATGATAATGGTGGCATTTTTTTTTTTCTTTTAATTAACACGTTCTGCCGCAAAATTTTATTCGATGCTGATATAGCTTTGACGTCGTATTGAAAATTTTTCCCTCGCACGGACGCATGCACGCAAAAAAAAAAAAAAAAGAAAAGAAATGGGGGAGAAAAAATTCACTTCGAATTCGAAAGCTAGGATACAAAATGAAATCATAGATACTATTTTTGAAACCATTAAACACCACAAATGATTAAAACGACCGAAATAGTATCCTTTAATTCTTAATATTACCTGGGATTGCTCTACATAGAATAACTGACTATTGCAATTAGATTCGTTTACCGAAGTAATGCTACAAATACATGAGGAATTTCGTAAACATTTGTAGAGTTCAGACTGCTACCGCTCTAATAAAAGATTTTTCCAATTTTTTATAAATCATTACAAATTATTGAGTATTGATATTTCGATGTACGAGGACAAGCGTATAGCAACTCTGCCAATAAGCGACGCAACAAATAACGGACTTCCAAAAAATAATAATATTAATAACACACTGAGATAAATTTATTAGATTTTTTAAAAGTATTTCTTTGTTAAAAGATGAATGTCCGCGGCTTATTCAAGTATTACATCTGTATAAATTCTCTCGTCGACGGAACAGCTTTTTAATACTACCTTCGGTGTTACCTGTTACATGAAATAATTTAAATTTATAGGAGGTAAAATCAATTCGGTGTGTGTGTCTGACGTCAAAATGTTTAAAAATAAAAATGCAAACATTAACCCTATCTATAAACTGGTACGTTTAACTCGCATCATTTTTATTTTTTTGACAGAATCCATGAAATATCATGCCAACATCAAGTCAACTAAATGGAAAATTTGCCGATTTACCATTCGCAACTGCCTATCTGTTCGACAAGGAGTACGGTTCTTGTCAACTTAGGCACCCTGGTGTTACACCGTTTTCTCACTCTGCAATGGAAAATTCTTGACTGGTAGCGCCATCTCGTGATCAATCGCAGATTAAAATATAGCGCAGCGCTATTTTAACATTAAACGAAATATTAATGTGATTTTTAACAATGGCTACGTAAATTTAAGTACAATTTTTAAATTTTCATCTCTTAATGCAAGTTTTAAACAAAAAACGAAAAAAATTATATTGCACTTACGGGTTAATAATATTAGCAAAACAGCAATAAATGCTTTAACAAAATTAAAATAAACTAAACAATTAAGACTTCGTTCGCCTACTGACACTTTTCCTAACGAAATAATTAAAACTAACAAGGAACCAAACTCGCTAAAACAAAATTATTAACACACAAATGATTCTCACCAGAGAGTAAATTCCGAAACGAGCTTAAATAGTATTAATAATGCAAGGCAACTCACACGTATACAGCGAAGTTATCACGTACTGTATGTTTATGCGTTGTAATATTTTATTATCTAACAAACAATTGTACTTATTTTATTCGATATTGGAGTGGCAACGCCATATTTGTTTCGTGTAACCGTTACTAAGCAAAGATAGAAATGTTTAAAAATTATTTGTTCTGAAAATTTTACGAGCAGTTGATGGATGAAAAATTGATAGAGGAAGAAACTAATAATCAGCTGGAGTGTAAAACTGTAACATTTAGAGATTGCATTTAAATTATCTATCTTCGTGAATTGAGAATAAAGTTTATGAATTACTAAGAAGTTCATCTGTTATTTCGATAAAAACTGCAAAATACGTTACAGGGTACTGACAACGGTGTGGTTATTAAATGGCTCATAGAAGGCCAGAGCCTGAACCGGTGCAATCCCTGTGGCGGCATCGAACTCAAAATTTTTAGTGTTTAGGGAAATTTCGGGCGACAGAATTTTCGGACTTCGTGACAATGATTAATGCATCTGCGAAGAAGCAGGAGAATCAACTCAGATCACTACATATTCGACTGCCCAGAAACAGCCAGATATCACCATCGGAAGCCAGCTAATGAACACTGCTACGCTTGGGCTAAAAACAATTTTAATAACCTATATGCTATTTAGCGTATTAATGAATGAACTAACATTTCACTTTTGCTTTCCAACCATTCGGAGCCATAACATAATTCCCGCCGTATTGCCATGGTTACACGTCATATTTACTTCAAAATTTTCGGCACTTACATAGACCTATATTCACGTATTTTCTCGTCTCGTGCGCGTTTTCCTGTCTTCAAGTTCGTTCACCAGCTCCCCTTCATTTTATTTTTCGTAATTCCATCACTTGCTTTCCCTTGCAAAGACAGTCTTGGGGAACTTGGTCTTAGGCACTAAGAAATGATTTTAGTCGTCGACGGCTTTAAACAGGCCGACAGGCATCTTTCCTAAGCGGACCGGCTGTCCCGCCGGAGGAGAAAAGAAAAGGTGTAGCAAATTTGCACCGAGAAGCAAAATGCCTAGCGCAGGTCCTGGGGTAATACAAAGCTTTAGAATACAAAACCAACTTACGTAAATCAAAATCAAACTTGTTTAAAAAGTTTCTTCTTAAAAACACAAATGACTTTATTTATATAAACATTCAATAGAAATCAAAATATAAAATATCTACATTTGATAGAAAACTCAATTCCAATGTAATCAGAGCAATACAAAAATCCATCCACTAAGTCACCTACATCAAATAACAATTTACACAAGTTAAATCTTAAATAGGAATACTCCAATTATCGCATTGAACACAATGAGATTTTCAATTTATTTCTCAATATAAATGTTTCATACAAAATTTTAGATGTATTTAATTCGTTTTCATACGGCTAAAATTATTTAAAATTATTATTAAAATATTTTAATGCTATACACAGCACTTTGAGAAAAATGCAAGTAACTTAGTAACACATCTAAAGCTTATAAGGTATTTCTCCCGCCTTCACAGCATGCCTTCGTGGTGTAGTGGTCAGCACACTCGGCGCGGATTCGAAAGGTCCATGGTTCGAATCTCGGCGGGGGCACTGCTCATTTTTCATTTCTTCTGCTGCAAAATGTCTCTACAAGCTCATCAAATTTATAAGCTCCATAAAACGATTTAAAATAAATGCTATGAAACCAAGGTACAAATACCCCATCTTGATCTGCCAGAGAACACCCTACTCTCGTAAATTGAAAAATTTATGTAATTTAAAGAAAATCATTCACACACACACACATATATATATATATATTACATTATGTAAAATGTTGATAATCATTGCACTCAGAATATAACCAGGTCCAACTGAGACAATAGGAGTCCTACGTACAATGCGCCAAAAAAAGGGGGGACAGTTCTATATCTTCCGTTCTACTGGCCCGATTGACGAAATTCAAACTGCGTTTTCCATGTCTCAAAAGCACGACTTCGGATATGTATTTGATTTATATATAGCATTGTTCTCATATAGGTATTTTGACACAAAATCGGACTTTTTCTGAAATGACATACCAATTTTTTTCCATATTTCGATTCTACGACTCAAATTATGCCAAACTGCCAAGTTTTTTAAAAATCGCAAGAGCAGTTTCTTAAAAATTAGCTCTTAAAAATTTTAGCTCTTCAATGTTAACTCAGTTTAGTATGTATTTATTAACATCTCTTTTTGTATTACACTTACTTGATTCCTCCTTTTACAGTTCGAAATTTAGATTCACTCCAAACCAATTCACCCATTTTTTTATGATTTATTTTTAAAATTTGCATTTGTAAATAATTTTTATAAATTTTTTGGAAAAAATTTTGAATTATAACCTATAAAATTTTTACAATCAACTTGAAGTAGATGCATTTCTACGAACACCTGTCAGGACTGTGTGTTCGGTGCATACTCTTGGCGAACATATTCGAAAAGTAAACTACGAACATATTCGTGAAGTAAACTAAGTCCTGATCTTGAACAAGGAGCTGAATGCAGCTGTGGTTAAGTGGTAGAAGAACTGCACGAAAGAAGGATTTAAAATCCTCTTTTATTAAACCACAATTATGTACAGTCACTTCCCAACTCGGGCGGGATTACAGAAAATAATGACCGCACTTGGGTCTAAACTGAACAATCAAATAATTTAAACTAAGGTTGAGTAGAAATTAAGTAGTCGTTGCTCACAGAGCTATAAACGCGAGGTTGGCCTCTATGCTAAATGGTGCGTAGCAAGATTTAACTAATACTAACGCACTTAGATTTACTTCAATAAGTAATAGAGCAACAGCGCTAAAGCTTAGAATTTAAATACTAACTAGTCAGGCGAACGTCGAACAGAACATCAGTGATCTGAGACTAAAAGCTCTCTCACCCCGCGAAGTTCCTACCTATCGTTTAAATATAAACTTGGCTCCACTTCAAATCAGCATAAAGCTGAAACGCGCGCTCATTCTAACGGGAAGTTGAAATAAGAACACATAGGAAAGGAAAATTAAAATAAAACTTTGTTAGTTTAAACTAAAACCTTACACACCTACAAAAAAATTAGAGCTTTTTATTCAAAATTTTCGAAGATATACGTGAATTTATATATTGGCGCGTTTTGAAATTTGGCATATTTGTTCAAAGCGACAAAACCATCTTATGTGGTTTACGCACTTTGTTGAAATTATTTGAAGAAGAACGACGTGACTTTCCTTCCGCTCATGCACAATGTAAAAAGATAGCAACGATGTGACTTTTGTTCCGCTCCATTACAATAGAAGGGAAAGAAAAATACTTTGCCACGTATTAAGAAGTTAGCCAAGTGAATTATTCTTGGCGCAAACTGAAAAAAAAATCGCCAAATTAAATTTTTGAATTTCTTCCTAAATTTTGCACCAAATTTTACAAAATTTAATATTTAGGCATAATTTGAGTCGTAGAATCGAAATATGGAAAAAAAATTGTTATGTTATTTCAGAAAAAGACGCATTTTGTGTCAAACTACCTATGTTAGAATAATGCTATATATAAATCTAATACATATCCTAAGTCGCGCTTTCGAGACATGAAAACGCAATCTAAATTTCGTCAATCGGCCCAGTAGAACGGGAGATATAGAACTGTTCTTTCCCGCCCCCGCAGTGCACAGGAGTCATTCTGGGACCGCCAAGGATCATTCTCCTTCTTTCCATGAAAGAAAAACACAGATATGAGAAGTTGTAGGATGATTTTTTAGTTCACTAAATCTTACAGCCCTTGGCTCGATCCCAAAGGTTTAAACTCTAAACTTTGGAAGACACAGAATTTACGTATTAGGTTTCGAAATGTACACTCGTGTTACAAAAAAAAAAAAAGTACGAATTTAAAAAAAAAGGGAATTAAAACGCAATTTATATATGATGTAGAGGTTGCATCAGCGAATTCGCAAGCACCGACAGTTCCGTGTCATCCGAGGTAGCCAAAGCGGAAAGGATGAATCGAAGATACCATTTGCACAATGAAATGCGTTGGAAGGCTGTCGAGATAATGTAAGCTGGTGCAAGACAACCCGTTGTTGCGAGACAGCGGAATGTGCATCGTAATGTCATCAACAGGCAGTGGAATAGTTAGCAAAGGGATCAAAACCCCGGTAAAAGATTTGGGTCAGAAAGCCGGAGGATTACCCCAACGGCAGACGATCGCCTCTTGTTCCTACGTGCAAGACGCCGTAGATCACTAACAGCACGACATCTCTTTGCTGCCACAGGACGGTCCATATCCCACCAAAATGTGTGGCGTCGTCTATATGAAGGCGGACTGCACGCCCGACGACCTGCGGTTTGTGTTCCTTTGTCTCCATCACATGTCAGAGCGAAGTTGAACTCGGCCCGAACATCGGAGTTAGACATCAGAGCAGTGGGACCATGTACTCTTTACGGATGAGTCTCGATTTAATATCTAGAATGACCCCCCCCCGAAGAGCAATGATATGGAGAGAGCCAGGGACACGCTATCAAGGGCCAAACATCGTCGAAAGAGACCATTACAGAGGAGGAGGCTTTCTTGCATGGGCTGGGATAGCAACGAACGGCCGCATCGACCTCTACGTAATTCTAGGTGGTTCCGTGACAGCTGTCCGATACCACGACAAAATTCTACACTTCTATATCCTCTTGTGCGTCCTTTTATCGCTGCAATGGATATAAACGCGATATTTATGGATGATAACGCCCGTCCGCATAGAGCTCGAGTGGTGCGGAGTTATCTGGAGAGTGAAACATTCCACATCTACTGTGGCTTGCTAGATCACCTGACCTGAATTCTATAAGGCATGTGTGGACCTGAATAAACAGAACCATAACGCATCCTATAGCGCATGCGTGGGACACGTTGGCATGATGGATAAGATTGAAGTGTGCCGCCAGGCACCTCTCCAAGAACTCTGAATGGGCGGTACAAGCCCATTACTACAGGAATGGGCGGTACAAGCGATCGATGGCACTATTGCCAGCTTCTCTCGCCGTTGTCAAGGATGCATTTCATAGAGAGTATCGCACCCGTTATTAGCGTGATGTTTCCATTCCACATTCTTCTAATTCGTCTGATCTTTCGCAATGAGATGGTCATAATACAAGCATATTTGTATATCTTTGCTTTATTGTTTGCTATGGTGTCTAGTAATGCCAGATAAATCTCTGAGATCAATTTTAAGCATATCAATTAAACAGTTTTTATTTTATTCCGTGTTTTGCCTTTGTACACTATAAGCGAGTATAGAAATTAAGAAACTTGATTCAGGTTTAAGAAAAACTTAAACTTTAATCAAAATGATGAACTAAAATAAAATACTTCAGATTTTAGTTCTGTTGGAAACACACTATGCAGACTCTCAGAAAATAATGATCTAAATATGACACAAATTAGAAAAAACGGTGACTTAGAAAACTACAAAAGTGAAACAGAAGGAAAGATATGAAAAACCTTTTCATAACAAAAAGTCTATCATGTGTTGTTTCACTGGGGGGGGGGGG
>KK113744.1:600824-617931 GCA_000611955.2 Stegodyphus mimosarum
GGGGGGGGGGGGTATGGCTTACAATCAACTATTACCAGCCACATTTTTGAGTGTACAGCTGGAAACTCGTGCGATTTAAGTTGAGGGTATTTGAACATGGCAAAGCGCACAAGGCTATCATCTACCTAAAGGACGGGATACCTTTGTTGCTGGTATTTACATCATACATGGAGAAAACCCCGAAAACCAACCATGCAGTCAGCCCATTTGCTTAGGTTCGAACCCAGGCCAAACTACCAGGCCCATTTACCAGCATTCAACAGTCTTTAACCGTTCTGGCACTGGTGGGGTTATGTAACTTAAGAAATTTAATCATAAACACTTATTAATGTCAATATAAGGTTAAATATTATACACCCACCTCCTATGTGACTAACAAGAAAATAAGAAATGAAGCACGACATATAAATTTCGATGAAAAAAAGAATTTATAGTTATGAAAAGACATACATACACTGGTTACCATAAATTACGGAAAAATCACGAAAATCACGATTACTGAAAACGTCACATGTAGAATTTTATGAAACTTACCCACAATATACAACACATAGTAAGGTATCAAATAACATAAAAAGGCTATTATGGTAGTATAGAAATTAGCACATGTATAAAATGAACAAATCGAAGGTGTCAGTTTGCTATAGGAAAAGTACCTTCAATATGGAATATGATCGCGTCTAGAAGCAATACAGCATATACAGCGATGTGATGCTTTCAATTATGCGATCTATCAGTTCCATAGGAAGCGAGAGCCATTGCTCTTGCAAAGCAGTTGCAAGCGCGGCAAGAGTCTGAGGGGGGGATTAAGAGCAGCTAGATGTCTCCCTAAAGCATCCCAAACGTGCTCGATATGATTCAAGTCCGGGGATCGAGCTGGCCACTCCATGCGCATAATTCTTTCCTGTTGAAGATGATCATCTACGATGCAAGCCCTGTGTGGTCTTGCGTTGTCGTCCTGTAACAGGAAAGCATCACCTATTGCTTCGGCATATGGGCGCACATACGCATCAAAGATGTCATCTCTATAAACCTGAGCATTCACGGTTCACCTTGGAAAGACATGGAGGTCTGTGCGTCCACCCAAAGAGATGCCACCCCAAACACAGACACTGCCTCTTCCACATGCATCTCTTTCACGGATGTTTGACGAAAAATAACGGATTCCAGGTTCTCTCCATATCAAATAACGCCTACTATCGCTTTCTAGGCTAAACCTGGACTCATCCGTAATGAGAACAGCCCCCCATTGATCAGGCGTCCAGTGGGCATGTCGTCGTGCCCACTGCAAACGGTCCCTCCTATGGCGTGACGTGAGCGGCACGCAAATGGCTGGTCGCCTCGCATACAGACCACCTTCGTGAAGGCTTCTACGCACAGTTGACGTTGACACCAACCTTCCGGTGGCTGCAGCAAGCGAGGATCTAAGAAGAGTGGGAGTAGCGGCTCTATTCCTGCGTGCACATAATGTCAAATATCGGTCATCGGCGCTCGCCGTAGCTGTTGGCCGTCCTTGGCTGAACCTCCTAGATGCCGCATCCGTGGTTTGAAATCACCTCCAAAGTCTATGAACCACAGAAGGACTCACATTTAGCCATCTGGCCACTTTTGTTTGGCTTTGTCCTGCCTCTAGTCTCCCAATGGCTCTCCATCGTAGTTCTGCAGGCAAATGATGGCTGGAGGTCATTGTTACGAATTGGCTACCTCAGATTTCTGATGTCACTATCACAGTGAAATATGCAGGCTTGCTCTCAAACATGGACCTTTATGCTCCTCGCAGATGACGTATTCCGAGTGCAGTGCCACTAATTTGCATATTGCAGTTTTACTCAGCTACTCTTACTTGGCAACATATTCAAATTTTACACGGTTTGGCTTATTTTTGAGGGAGTTATTGCTATTTTTGTGATTTTTCCTTAATTTATGATAGCCAGTGTAGCTACAAGTTCGCTAGTTAACTAAAAAAGAGCCAAAAATATGCATATCAATCTGTAAGAGCTAAGAATAGAAGCAATTTATTTTAGCATAGTGAATAATATAACCTGAATTATGCGACATATATTTTTTATTATTAATAATTTTCAGATAAGCATAATTGTTCACTGAGCTTTAAAGAAATAAATAAGAAAGCAAGGCAACAATTCTATAACAGTATCATAAATCCAATACAATAACTAATATGCCTTTACACAAAGGCATATAAAAATAAACAGGCTTTGAAAAGTTAAAAGAAAAAGAAAAGAATACTTTTTAATGTCCAAGTGTTTGCCAATTTACAGCTGGCAAAAAACTAATTACCTAATATTAGACAACTACGCAAAGCAAATGGCTAGTTGGCTAAGGTGCCATTTTGCTAAAGAATGGATTCAAAAATGCAGGGGGGAAAACAACTTCTAATAAAAGTCAACAAATCAAATAAAAAACATTAGAAGAAACATAGAAATGAAAAAATGTTGATGTGATGTATTAAAATTTGGAATTCTATAATTAAAGGCATGAACATTTTAATATTAATAGTCAAAAAATATCAATAAAGCACAATCAATTTAATCAACTATGTAAAATCTTGTATTTTGTGCTTCGCTTCTCAGTTTTCTATTAATCACAGTATAAACAGCATTCACACAGCCTTCTACTGGCATTATTAAGTCTTCAGGTTTAAATTTCTTACACTATATATAGTAAGGTTTCTTATAGTACATAAAGCTGTACACTCAGAAATGTGACTGATAAACTGACTGTATGTTATGCAACCCTTTCCCCATGAGACAGCTCATTATAGACAATTTCCATTATGAAAAGGATTTTCCCTTCTTTTTTACTGTTTCCCTTTTGCATTTCAAAAGTCACCATTTTTCTATATTAGCTTCATATTCTAATGGTTATTTTACTGTTGATATGATGTATATTTTCAGTAATACTAAAATTGCAAGCAGCTTAATTCTACTTGTAATCATATTTTCATGCATTAATTTTGATCTAAATAAAGTTAAATATATGCATATGTATATATATTAAAAATTTATCTCTGCATAGCTCACGATAAAATTTATACATCTGCCATAATTTACATGCATATGTTTCATGCACATACAAGGTATACACAAAAGAATAGTGAGGTTTCAAAAGTTAAAAAATTTATTTCTTCCCTTTTAGCGGGTGCATCGTAAGTTACATAACACACATCCACATTATAATCAAATTCAACCCAAACTAAGCGTATTGTGTGCTGCAATAGCTTGCAGTGCAAATATTATCAGATTACAAAGTTCCTGTAGGGACATGGACAATGGCCATATGTAAACTCTCTCTTTGACAAACTCTCAAACAGAAAAATCATCTGGCAAAAAGGGTGAGAAGGCTGCAGGCCATTTTCTTGATCTCCAACACATTCAATCCAGTGCTAAAGGGAAGGAGGAGCTCATCAGTTTGTTAAATGTAATTGCTACAAATGGTGTCAAGGTGAGATGATAACCAGTTTCCTTACTTGTCTAGAAATGAATCACCAGGCATGACTGGTTCATGGAAGAAAAAAAGCACTGTCTCATAAAACATGGCATAGCAATCACAGACTTTTGGAGAGTAATTTTTTAAACGTGCAGGAAATTTGCACTGCACTGTAACCACAGATCTGAACATCTCTAAACATACCACACAAGACAGACTTTTCCTGCTGTACCATCTTAGAAACTGATTTTGTGAAACTTTGGTAAACATGACAACAGCATTCTAGTACTACATGAGAAATTTGGACAAAAGTATCAGCTATAAGAGCTACTGATGATGCGAGCTGTGCAAATGAAAGTTAAATAAATTTATTAAATTTTCAAACTGTGCAGTTATTTTATATGTGCCCCTGTATACTTATATTTTTCATATCTAAATCCTAGCCACATACAGCGACTAAACAAAGGGACATTTCCCCATCTCATATTGTAATTGCCCAACTGACAAAAGTGAATTCTCATTTTTTGTCTTGACAATTTAGATATGTGATGGATTTAAAAATAGTACTGCTCTAACATGCGCATTTTGACATAAAAGCAGACTTTTCCTGAAATGACATGCTTATTAATTGCACAGTTGATTCTATGCCTCAAATTATGTATAAACATCAAATTTTCTAAAAAGCATTCAAGTCATTTTCTATTTATGTTTAAAATCTGGTACTAATTTTCAACCTGGCATCACAAAATATTTCACTTACAGAACTTCTAATTTACGTTTACCCTGATTTGTCTTTTTTATCTCTTCAATGAATGGCATGTTAAACCTTACAGAACTTTAACAACTTGTGTTAATTTTTTATAGCAAACAAAATTTTTACATTAAAAAATATTAAAAACCATATATTTTAACATAGTTATGATGTTAACCATATCTTTAGTAGATTTTCTTTAAAAAAAATTTTTTTTATTTGTTTATGAGTAAAATTTTACACTCAGGATCATTTCCCACAACAAAAATTAGAAATTTGGATTAAATATATGTTTAAAGCATGTAAGAATGAATGAGAATACATCGGTATACCTCGAAAATAGATTTTAAACAAGTCAGAATAGCAATCACAGTTCATTGAACACTTTTTTAAAGCTATGTTTCAAATTTGGTGAATTAATAATTATCAATACAGGCTTTATTTATGTATTACTTAAAATAATACAAAACTATATTTAATAAAGTGAATAAATTGATGCTGAACAAAGTGATAATGAATATATATATAATATATACTTGCAGCCATCATCTCCTGAAGATGACCACATCTCAGAGTGACCAGTATTTCACAGAAAGTTATTGAAAAGAAATTAACTTGCTATTTAAAAAATCGAGATTCTCAAATTTTTTTAAAAAAAGGTAAATTGCTAAAAATGTTTTAAATTTTGATGTCTGAAAATATTAAAAAAATATCCAAATACTTTCATATTCTTTTCAAATAACAACAATACCTAATGTTATCAAATTCATCAAAGTGCATCCTTCTTTATTAAAAATTATTTGCTTTTAGCAAAATTTTTAAGACTCAAATTTCAAATGTAAAAGTTCCTTTGTATGTTTCTGCATTTCTTTTCTGACAGTACAATAGTGAACAGAAGAGCAAAATACTATAAATA
This sequence comes from Stegodyphus mimosarum, assembly GCA_000611955.2. Classification (NCBI taxonomy): domain Eukaryota; kingdom Metazoa; phylum Arthropoda; class Arachnida; order Araneae; family Eresidae; genus Stegodyphus; species Stegodyphus mimosarum. The sequence goes on from KK113744.1 coordinate 605,939, forward strand.
TCTATTAGCATCTGAATATTTGAGTATAATTTAAAAAAAAATATGCAAAAAGAGAGTAGCAATAAGCATGTTGCCATAGAATTTTATCATTACTTCTAGATTTAATTTTGGACCCAGTTACCAACATAAAAAAGAATTATAAGAATAATAGTTAGATATTTTGCAATTGATAAACAAAGATTTTTATATAGGGCATTAAAATGTATTTTACATTGCATATTTTTAAAGATAATTGTTGCAAAATGATATTCAAAAGTACAAAAAAATTAATTTTTTAAATGTTTCACTTTTCACACAGATGAGCAGTGCATCGTTTTAACACCAAATATGAGAGCCAGCACTGAGGGTTATGGTACTTGCCTTCGAATTTAGAAGAGGAAAAAAAGATGCCTTTCAGTAATTTATAACTCCTACTTTATTTTCATATTCCAACAGACCTTGTGAGAATATTCAAGAATAATGATTCAAGTTCAAGAAATATGATTATATTTGCAAAAACCTATTGCTTAAATTTTCGTCAAATCTTTTATGTCTAATAGAAATGTAGAATTTTTACTTATGTAGAATCTTCTGTAAACGTCTATAAATTTACTTTAATTTGTTTGATTAGGAATTTTGCCCATACAGAAATTTTCATCAGCTAATCATGCAAGATTTATCATCTGTTTTTGTGGTATGATGACACGTATAAATTGACTTTTGATTAGGAATTTTGATTCCAAAATGATTTTCATTGTTTTAGTGTCATGTCATAAGGTATTTCTCCCGCCTTCTTAGCATGCTTTGTGGTGTAATGATCAGCACACTCGGCACGTATCGAGAGGTCTAAGGTTCGAGTCCTGGTAAGGGCAGTGCAAATTTCTTCATGAGTCCTGCTTCAAAAAAATCCTAATGAATCTACAATGTAAAGTCAAAAAAACCATGAACAAACTTGACAAGTTTTAAAATATCAAAAATTAAATATCATTAACTAGATAATAGAACTTTTACCACTACTTCTTAAAAAAAAAAAAACTGAAACTAAAGCAGTCCCTTCGCATCCTCTTGGATATGTCACTTCCTTCATTTAAGTCTTTATCACTAATACAGTTTTTCCTCAATTTCAAGCATATTCTTGTAGTTTGAATTCAATCAATATTCTAGTAAAGTGTTTTTAATTTTTCAGTGGTATAATGCTGAAATATATTTGCTGATATTGATTGATTTGTTTATCCTAATAAGAAAATGGTGCCAATGTATAAAGGAAACAGAAATTTCAGGTCTTTAACTGAAAAAGTTTTCATTATGTTGTATTTTTTAATAAAAATTAATCAAAATTTCAAGCCATATTTCCTAGCTGATTTCGTAATGGCAACTGTTATTTCATTTTACATTCTTATCGAATATCTAATGGCTTTTGCAATGTTAAATTTGATAGATTCTTAAAAAAAATTGTTTAAACATTGGTAAACCATATAAAGTATTTCTCCCGCCTTCTTCGCATGCCTTTGTGGTGTAATGCTCAGCACACTCAGGGCGTATTCAAAAGGTTCGAGTTCCGGCGAGGGCATTGCTCATTTTTCACATCTCCTGCTTTGAAAATAACCTAATGACTCTACAGTCGCGACAAAACTAAAATGGTGGTGGATGATGATTCTCCACCACCAGGATTGGATACCCTAATCCCCAGTCGCCATTTAAAAGGGGAAGTATATAAGGTGCTTCTCCCACCTCCTTAGCATGCCTTCATGGTGTAATGGTCAGCACACATGGTGCATATTCAAGAGGTCCAGGTTTGAGTCCCTGCGAGGGCATTGCTCATTTTTCACTTTGCTTCAAGAAAATCCTAATGACTATACAACCCAAGAATGACAGTGTTTTCACCAACTTTTGCTGATTCATTTATTTTTAAATTTACAGCATGAGCAGGCCACAAAATAAAAATATGTCAGGATTTGTACTACAAGGAAAGTCTTGGTGACCCCTTGGATATTTCTTAGGGTTGCACTCTTATGGATCAGTTAGCACCCTGGCATGAAGTAACAGCAACTTGAGACCTGGTTTGATAAGGCAAAAAGGGAAGCAAGAGCTCACCAGAATGAAGGAGAAAAGAAGCGGTGATGGAAAAATGGTGGATGGTTTTGAAGGCATCAATGACTATATTCTGAAAAGTAAATAAATGAATTTACTATGATTTTGTTATAAGGATTCGGATGATTCTTCGAGAAGCAACCATTCTGGAAATGCTAAACTCTTTCACTATAACATTAAGCTCTCAAAGCAGTATATTGAGCCTTAGCCATAGCATGTATAAAATGCCCGATTTCCTTAACTAATGTGTAGCTCAGACTACTTTGTATCAAGAACATGGAAATTTGAGAAATAAACTTTTCATATGTTTGTATAACTGAACAGACATCTATTCATACTATTCAATGTGCGATTTCAGACCACTAGCATGATCAACAAGAGAGTAACTTGACAGTGCCAACCATGGGAATGGATTGTAAGGCATGTATTTCAAGTCTTCTTTTTCCCTCCTTGTGTTATTCGCCCCAAGTGGTATTTACAATGCTGGTAGTTGAACCCGAGTTCAAATACTGCCAAATGGGCTGGCTGCATGGGTGTTGTTCTGTTGTTTTCCCACATGTAACATAGATATAATCAAGTATCTCTTAGACAGTCCTCCACAAAGGCATCCTTTCCTTTAGGTAGATTACCCTTGGTTGCTTTGCCATAATCAGACAAACCAAACTGTTGTACATTTGACTAACCATATTCTGAAAAATAAAATCACATTGTTTCCAGATATTTATCATTTCCTATAAATAACAACCTCTAGAGCACTATCTTAAGAACAAGGCACTGTTAAGACAGACTGAAGTCGTAAGCAGAGCATTTTTTCAAGAGTCCCAAGGCACTTTTCTTGTTTTTATGAGGAGAAAATAGAATTATCAAGAAATGTAAGATCATTTTGGGGCCATTAAAACTTGCAGACTTCTAAAAGGATTTCACTGATGTCAGTTCTTTCATACATACATCTGAGATCAGAGCGAGAAATATAAATATGTCTTTACACTTTTTTTCCAATGAATAGCTTAAAAGCATTTATTAAACTGTATTTATTGAACTTTATTATTTCATTTATTTATTTAAGACAGGGTGATATATTGTTTAAATATGCTGATGATAGCAAGAAAAGCTTCATATGATTGTAAAAAATAAAAATCTGGACATCCAATATCCAGTATGATATCTATACCTCCGGACCACAAGCCAAAAAATAAATGCACAAAATAATTTTAAAAAATTTCTCTCCTTACAGAATATAGAAATGTAGAGTATAATACTCAGTAAAAAGAAACAAGTGAGCATAAATGTGATTTTTCTTCAGACTAACTCGGACTCCTGTATATCACTTTCAAACACCTGCTGACTAGGGAGTTGCACCATAGTCAATTTGACAACACTGACTGGCATTTTGCTGATGCTGACCAGGATCACACACTTGACGTTCAAAAAAAAATCTGAGCAAGAGATTATTTTTTCCAGCAAAGCAAAATCATCTTAAAAACATGTCAATAGCCTCTGTAATACCTATTTGTTGATCCCATATGAAATGCACAAAAGCAAGCAGTAAAGCTTCATTCCCTAGTAAAGTTCATTCTTAAAGTTGTACTGAAAAATGGTGGGGTTTTTTTTATTATTTATTTATTTTATATAATGAATTTTAAATGTTTTCAGCCATTTCACTTCTTTTTTGGACAGTGTTATAACAGAAAGGTATTTTTCTGATGACTTCCTTATGCAAAGATGCTTACAATGTAGTATAGCCCATTAACACCTCCTTTATAGTTGGTATCATTAGTTCTTCCCCAATCGTATGCAGTTTCTCTGATCTTGTAATAAGTACATCAATATTATCAAAATACATGCAACCCAATATCATCTTGCTCTGATGCTGTTGAAAAGATATTTTGTCAATTTTGCTGTTTTAAGCACGCATCTGTTCCTTTTATCAATGTGTATGTTTAACAGATATTCTTGGAGATGCGAAGGCTTCATTTGAGAAAACTCAAAACTCATATAACATCAGTTCAATGTATACGGATGCATCAGTTGAAATGACATGTTTCTAGAAAAGTAATATTTGCATACTGCCATATAAATATTTTCTCAAACAGCCCACCAAAGTGGTATGCCCCCCCTCCAATATGGCTTGGAGCTTCAATCCTCCCTTTAGACCACTTCAATGCTAATTGTGAGTTGGTAACAACTATTCTCAAAATCACTGATTTAGGTGAAAAGAACACTATAAAAAATTTGCTTATATAAAGTAGCTTTAAGTAAAATGCAGATTATACAGAAATAAACAAAATGTCTACTTTCAGGTTTAATACATCTTTCCTTTAATAACACTATTAAAATTTTTAATACAGTTATAATTTTGCAAAAAGTTTTATCTCACATTTTTCAAAACTAAAATATTACCTGGATAAAAATGAATTTACTAAATTTTGTTAAAAATAAACAGAACAAAAAACAAAAACAAATGAAAAGAACCTAGGAAAAGAAGGTATAATGGTCAAATTTGACATTGTATCATTTTTAATCATGCACGAATTTTGAAATATTCACCAAACATTTTTTATATTTAAATTTACATACATCTTGGAAATTTTCGATAAAAATTTTGAATTCTCTTAAAATAGGTCAGAAAATGTTTAAATTTACAATGGTATAAACATTTTTAGAAGTTAAAATTCAAATTTTTTTTCAGAAAAATCTATAAAAATTATTTCAAAATAAATACAAGATAATCAAAAGAAATAGCTGATTTTATATGGATTAACCCTAAATTCCAGATTATATAAGAAGAAAACAAGATAATTTAATTTAAAAAGCAGTATTATGAATGTAAAGCAAATTCAGATAGCCAAGCTAAAATTTGCAAAGCTAATTTGCAAAACTGCATGTGATACAGGAAAAGAATTCAACATAAAATTGCAGTCATTAATGATAACATGTAATATGACACATCTTCATGTTCCCAAACATCAGAGCCCATTTGCAAACATGAAGCACTATATTTTGGCTATATCTGGGCAGCAGTGGTGACCATTTCCAGCATTTTTCTAGTATCAACATACATCTCATAGTGTAAGGTTTACAAGTCATACATGCATTTCAAAATTTAATGCATAGTCTTTGAGATGGAAAAAAAGAAATCAAAATTTTTTCGGGAAGCAAAGAATTTTTGCAAAAAAGCAATGAAAATGTTCAAAGAAAATATGCATCCAATTGCAAGATTATTTCTAAATAATTTTCGTGCTCTTAAATGAGAACTATATAAAAAAAAGGATAAATAATAGGCTGTTTATGAATATTTTGGTAAGAAGATTTTCTCAAAATTAATGTATGCACTACTACTGCCATTGCGTTCTGCTCTGCCACCGAATGAATAATATGGTTATCAAGTGAGAGACAAAAACTAGATGTGAAATTCTAAATTTATAAAAGCAAATTACTTTTCATCGTTATGCTAGGAATGTAAACAAATCAGCATTAACAAGATTTAATCAACATATATTACATTTTGAATTTCGGTAATTTGATGTGCTGATTAAATTTTATTTTATATTGAGTTAAAAAACCCCAGCATTTCTTGAAATTTGGACCTAGATTGCAAATACCATTAATGATGGTCAGAACAGTTAATAAAAAAGTTTTCATTAATGCATTAAAAGTAAGAACAGAAAACACAGCTACAAGCATACTTGCCAACCTAGGACACTCAAAAATCGGGAGATTTATTTTCAATGGCAAAAGGATTTTTAAATGATAAAAATATATCTTTTTAATAATGAATTAACTTATCATTACTTATTAATATCTGAAAGATCAATTACTAATTCTTAAATGCAAACAGTACATTATGCATTAATAACTTTTTGGCCTTTTGTTTCCATAGAAAAAAGTAACTTTTCGTTTTTTTCAATAGAACTCATGTTGCCCTTGTGTTTTTGTGTGCAAACATGTTTGAGAACATCGGCTCTTCTATTGTGCGAAATCGAAAAATCACAATGACAAACGGTCACAAATGCATTACATTTCCTTGAGGAAATATTAGAAGAAAAGTCATCTGTGTACGATTTTTGAAAAGTACCTGAGTATTTTACCTTTTTCACAGACATAACTAATATGAAATATCTTATTTTCTTAAACTACTTCTCGAAAGCACATGAGTTCACACAGGTTAGTGACTAGATGAATGAAATAATAAGCTCGATCTCGCTTTGTGCTCATTGGCTAATATGTACCAGATGACACGCAGTGGCACACGATGCTCAATGGAGAAATTGAACATGATGTTTTCGGGCACGTGTTCTCACTCACAAAGCAGAAATGCACCATAATTTCTCACTGATGAAACTACTTCGGTTTTCTATGTAGTCTAGAAAGAAACCAGATGCTTTCAGACACCTTAATTCCCTTTTTTCGTAATGCAAATAACGAACTATTATGCCAAGCTACATAAAGTTATGAGAAATTTTAAGACTAAGAGAAAGTTGGGAGAAATACATTGTAAATCGGGTTGACGGGAGAACAGATAGAAATCGGGAGAGTTGGCAACTCTGTACAAGCATATTATTCTGCACTTGGGGGAAAAATTAATGTCACAGCTCAAAGATGACTGCACTTTGTGATAACTGCCAAGCATCATGCACTGGTTATTTTCTATTATGGATGCAAATGAGTTGACAATGCATTTATGTTTAAACTCAATGTCTGAAAAGTTAAGGATTAATAAATTTTTTAAATATATAAATAACTAAAGATTTATTTTTAAAAAGTGGAATATACACCCAAAATAAAGAATTGTTAAAAACAAAAAATTTGCAGTAATTCAACATCTGTTCCTACTGCTTAAAGATAATACTAACACACATGGAAAATGTTATTTTCAGTAATGAAATATATTCTCTTCTTGAATCAAAATGTGTTATAAATAGATTACATTTTTGTCAAAAAGTTTCATACATACATAAAAAATGCTCATAAATTTCTGATCACGTTGAATTTTTTCATAATTGAAATTTTGTTTGTTTACATCCAAAATGAGTGCAGACTGCAGGCATTTGTGGATTACACAACTACAGATTATCTGAATTCCACTGCAGTTCTATTTTAACCCTTAAAAATATTTCGACGAATACATGAAATAGAACTATCATAATCCTTATTAACTATGTACAAAATAAGAAATAACAGATTCTGGGACATGTTTTGGAATACATCCTGAAACAGGACAGTGCATTAAAATCTGGGACATTAGATCGTTTTATTCACAGCACGGCACCACTCTGTCTAGTCCCATTGTCAGGCAAGTTGTAAGCTCCAGATATGAATTTTTTTCCAAATTTGTATTAGAAAAATTAAAAATGATAAATAATTCACACCAACTGCAGAAATTTCATACCAGAAACTACTTTTAACCACCATGATATGATTATTTCATTTTCTTATAAACAGGCAAAAAAACACAAATCTTCTAACCTCTATTTTTCTGTCACTCAGGTAGTTTATAATTGAGAAAGGCATAGTTTCAATCATGTGGGTAGTTCATAACCTTGAACACAATAATGCACAGAAGCTATTTAAACCCATATCAAAATTTATTTTTACATACTCAAAAAAATTATATTCCAAGAAATATCCAATCGGTGTAACCCAATTTTAATTAGAATGTGTGAAAGACAAGCCTATTTAAGCGGTATCCAATCGAAAGTGATCAAATAGCTTCTGACATGCAAATCAAGCTATTTAATCATCTTATGGAGAATCATGAGCTTTGTACAAAATGAACATCTGATTTCAGCATGCAAAGGTTCAAGGTGGTGTATTACGACTCTGTAAATCATTGACCTTTAAGAATCACAGCTGACAATCACGAAAGCAGTAAGATGTGTGAATATTTCAAGACAGGCTCTCCATTACGGAAACAATTTTAGAACTCTAAAATTTTTATAAGGAGGCTTGACAAATCATAAACAAATAACAACTGCTTCTCAAGACTGATATCTGACAAATGCTTAGAATATCAGGAAGTCTGCTGCTTGACAGTTAAATTCAGAGCTTGCAGTTACCACTGCAAATTTGCACCATGGAAAATGTCAACAGAAAGGAGGTCTTGGAACCTTATGTAAGATTTCAGAGGTGCATATAGATCACTATTTTTATTTATGGATAATCATGCTCACTCACATTCAGCAAATCTTAACAAATTCCTTTTAACAGAAGACACTGAGGGAATACTGTAGCTAGCAAAATATTATCATCTCAACATGATAAGAGGACTTATGGGACTACCTTGGAAAAGTACTTGCATGAAGATATTAATGAATTACAAACTTGCATGAAGTACAAAGCATCTCTAGGAGGAAGGAATCTTTCTCCTAGAGATGTAAATGCCCTGAACACAGTATTGTTGAAGGAGTAGAACTGAATTTCTCAAACTGTGGTTTACAACATTATTGGCAGCATGAAAACACATTCTGATATGTATGTAGAAGTTGCGAGAGATCACATTCCATATTAAATTCATAAGCCTTAATTTTTTTGAGTTACTTTTTGGGGGCCCATGTAACATATGAAACTCTAATTCATTATTTTGTCCTCGTAACATATAATTACCTTTTTTACTGCTTTGTGCTACAGTTTTATATCATATGCCGGGCTCCTAAATCCTTCCTTTATATTTTATGTGCTTTAATGTTATGTATCATTCCACACAAATTCATAACATTTTAGTCCACTGTTTCTGAAAAATCCATGATTTGATGCAGTAAAGCTAATTTTGGACATGAGTGTGTAGAATGTCTTTAGAAGCAAATTTGGAAAAAACTCCAATATATTTCACAATTTTACTTTTGAAATCCCAATATAAGTACTTAACAGACTAATACATCTACTGACCAAATAAGAAACAAGGAATAACTAAACAGAAAATTTATACACGTGACTGCAGACTGCCTGTGATTACAAAACCCTAAAGTAAAAGGATAAGTTTAACAAAAAAAATTTACGGTTGAAAGATGGCTGTATTATCTGGCTCGGCCATCTCGAGCCTGGATAGTCAATCATAGAGGAATATAAGTTCTGTACAGTATAACTACAGCACATTTACTCAAAGATGCTGCAAACAGGCCTTTAAGATCATGCACACAGGTAGGTTGCTAAAGCTGGCACCATAATTAGTCCCATAAAATCAGTGATTAATCTGGCAGTTTTTCAATTTAGTAGAGGCATTCTCAGGAAATCCTTGCTGTATGTAGGAGAGCATTATCTTGCTGAAAAATGCCTATTGGATGACTAGCCATGAGAGGCAACATCCTACTGCAGATGCCCCCCACATACTTTTGAGCTGTTGTTGTCTCTCATGTCACTATTTGCGATACTTAACTGTCATATGCGATGGTTTCTTAAATCGTCATACCAGCAGTCAGGCTAGAATGTCACTGCACAGCAAATGTAAGATTACAGAGCTCACCATGAGGCATTCATACCTGAACATAACTTTCATCAGCTAGCAAACAGAACCAGAATCTGTCACTTAAGACATCATTCTAATTCATAACAATCCAGATACAATCTGTTCATAGCAATTTATTAATTTTGCAGACTACAAATTCCAGTCGAGTATACATTTATATATTTTGCATACATCGAGTGTAATATATTGGTATAAGTAATGTACATAAGCACATATATGAACATAAATGTATTTTGTGTTTTATGTTATCAGCCCATTTTCAATTTACTTATTAAATCTGAAAACTGTATTAGCACTAATCCCATAAGTGTATGCATATGTGTGTTTTATACAAGTACCTCACATACTGCTTTGCATTTTCCATGCCTATGTATATTATTTTAGTTCTGTTCCGAAGCATTATAATCCAGCAGTTTAAAGTATTTGTATGTAAGATTAGCAATATTGCACAGAAAAATACTATTATAGTAGTAACGTGCATTAATATCTTTGGAATCGGCAATATGCATTTTCATTTATTTTGTAATATATGTCAATGGATAATTTTTTATTTTGTAGTTGATGCTTGCATCAATATTTTTAGTTCAAGTACTGTAATTGTATGCATTCGTGTACTTCATACAGGTATTCTTCACTGCTAGTTTTCATGGCTATGTATATTACCATAGATGAAGTTTGAGAAAATGTAATCCAACAGTAAATAACAGATTTATACATAAATTTAAAAACATTGCGCAGTATAGTTTTCGAAGAACATTTATTCTGGCTGTAATAAATATTGAAGACTTCCATATTGATATTATAACATATATTTTATTGCATTATATATCACTGGTGCGTCCTAACTTTGGAAACTGCATCAGTCCTAATCCTCCATTTGTGTCAATTTGGAAGGGAAACAAATTAAATTTTAAATTAGGAAACAAGTAACCTTAGTTTGGTGTAGATTTTGAATAAAACTCTATCAGTTTGAAGGTGATCAAACACAGATCTGCCTTCTTGAAGAGTGAAAAAAAAAAAGGATCATTTCTTTGCTCTTGAAGGAGACTAATCTCATTGCTTTTTAAATTGAGTTTTATTCAAAATCTCCACCAAATTAAAGTTGCTTTTTCTTTCACCTTTAAACTTTTACTTGTTTGTTTTAAGCATATTCCATACATATATAGAGAGGGACTGGCAGGAAAAATTAAAGGAACTATAAAAAATACTTTATTTTAATTCTATTTACATAAAGTTCAGTAAAACGTGGTCAGTAACTTAAGGTCAGTGTTTTAGTAGTTCACTTTCACTACACATACATATGCAATTTTTTCTGACTGTTCCTTTGGCATGTGTGAAAAGAAGTGCAAGGTGGTGCTTTAAATTCTAATTTCAAGGCTTGCACATGTAGACTGATTTCACATACAGAAGGTGGAGCATTTCAGTGAGAAATCATTCATGTATTGTGAGAAATGGCATACACTTGAGAGAATGGAAGGAGACGAGGCACTACACTTAAATGTAGTCAAAATAATTATGTCAGCATGGAGGTAGGAAATAAGAGGAGGGGCCTGCAGTGGTTTTTCCCATGTACTGCCTTGAAACAGTAGCGCACCCCTCTTGGTGACCAAAACATTCAGTAACTTACCATTAAGAATGGGTTTTGACATGACTGGATGTAAACATTTTGTAATTATGTCATAAATATACATATAAATGTAAGTAGCTTGCTTTTTAAGTAAGGGCCGTTTCGTTATATACACTAATAGGTTATGTGCATGTAGGTATGTGGCACGTGCGTCGCAATGAATGCTTGAATTGAATTCTGGCATTCCTTGGAAAAAATTGTGCTCTGTTGCAGCTGAGTAGGTAACCTATACGGTCTGTTCTGTGTCTTCAAAATGTTCAAGATTATGAAATCGGCCACACTGTGCAAGGCGCAGTCAGTAATACGTTTTTGTCAGTAAGAAACCTGTCTGCTGCAGACATTCACCAGCAGATTTGTGAAGTTAACAGAACTACTGCCATGAATGAAGGCAAAGTGCATAAGTGTATCTGAGACTTTGAAGCTAGCCGCAACATTTTTCAAAATGAGTCCCGCTCTGGCCGCACATCTGTGATCAAAGACAATGCAGTGGCTTCAGTTGAAGTAAAATTCTTGAGACAGACACTGCATCATAAGCATACTTTCCAAAGAATTTACTGAAGTGTCTAGGTCAGTGACGTAAAAAAATATTTCTGAAAAGTTAAGGTTTAAGAAACTGTGCTCCGGTCAGGTCCTTAAACTCCTAACAGAGGACCACAAAAACAAAAGATTTCCGTGTTCGCTGAATTTTTTACCTATTATAACGAAGAATGTGATGCCATGTTGAGTCAGATCATAGCGGGAGATGAAACGTGGATTTCACATGGTAAGCCTGAATGGAAGCGACAGAGCATGGAATGGAGACTCACACTCTCCTGTAAAGGTAAAGGCCAACAT
>KK113745.1:0-21245 GCA_000611955.2 Stegodyphus mimosarum
GGTTTAAAAGATTATTTCTCTCTATTTAACAATGGTGCCGCGTATTTCTCGATTTAACAATAGTTACTCATACGAATATTAATAGGCCTTAAACTACAATGCATCTTGTCACCTTGTTAACATGGGGGCAAGAAAGACACTCTCCTTAGCATTGAATTCGGGGTCAAATACTGGAGTAGATATAAATTGACTGTCTCTGAAGCGTGTGGACACTTACTGTCGAGCCAGAAGTCCTTTCGATTGATTGATGAAATGGGAAGAGGTGTGGAAAACCTTCGGATCCGCCAATCATCCGCGATCCGCATTTTTACAATCATTTATAATGTGTCCAAGGCTCTATCAGTGACAGACGGTAGCCTTGCTTCTTGACAACTTTAACATTCGTGGATTTGATAAGATGTTACTGTCAGGCAAGGGATAAAGTTGCAACAAGATCAACAAGAAATCTTAAGTGATCCAAGCAGGTCTAAGGAAATTTTACTTAATTTTGAGGCCAAAGCACTTATAAGGTTAAATGTTGTTAATAACACTGAAATATGCATTGAAAGCGTGTTATGAAATATATTCCATTCGTCACTCTTTCAAATGTTAAATTGCTTAACTAAAAAAAAACATTTTTTTATTATGCACAATAGAATCATTATTAGTATGTATTTATATTTAATTTTAATAACCAATTAAATTTATGCTCTTTCCTATAAAGCCTTCATTCTCTAATTGTTAATACCAAAATATTTAAATTTGGTAGCGCGTGTGAAGTAATGCAAATTCTACGTTGAAAGGTTTAAATACAAAGTTCCAGAAGGGAAAGTTAGAGAGTTTAGGCAAGCGTCGTACTTCTGTAGCGTGAGCTTCTGTTTCTGCATTTATTGCTGGTTAAGGTGGAGTAACAGCTATTACTTTGCTGCCACTAGGTTTTCGACGCGGATTTAGGTAACAGGATTATCTGAGCCTTGTAGAGTAATTCTACTGCTTGTTACTATCTTCGAATTTTTAGTTTTGTTCTTGTTATATGAGTTACGGCCTGAGTGAGCCGTTGTGTGTTAGAGTCAAGTCGACGCATTGTGAATTTTAGCGTCAATAAAGGGCTCCTTTTGCCCTTCTCCTGTGTGGTTCCTATACGTACTTCAGTTGTCCTATTAGGAGATAAACAAGTAGGTATTACAAGTAAATAAAATAATAAAGGTGTATCAACTCTCTTTCTACAGGTACATGAAAAAACTGAAAAAAGTTTTAAAATTTAAATGCTTGAATGATAAACGTCTAGTATAAAGTAATGGTTATATTTTACATAAAATTAAAAGTCATTAATAAAAATTGGAAAATTTACAGTCTTTAAATTATAGATTAAGTCCATATATGTGATTCAATAGCTTACACAAAAATAAGCATTCTTCGCGTTGCAAAACTTTAGAAAAATTCCTGAGAGGATCTGTCTTATAGTTTCTAGACACTTATTACACACAATTAACCAAAGTGGAGGTGCCATGTTTAAGAAAGATCAGAATTGATCAATTGGGCGCTCAAGATTACTTACTGTATTTCTGAGGCTAGCTGTATTTCGTCAAAGAACTTTTCCGTTTAATCCAGCACTTTTTTATGTTAGTTTAACTTGTTAATGCGAAAAACTGCTTAATTTAAGTGCGGGTTATGAATAACTCTCAAAATGTTTCAAGTTGAGTAACATTGAAATTTTCGAAACTAAGACTCAAACGAAGATAAGAGACCTTAGACATGTTATAGATGTTTAAACTAAGATAAGAAGTTCTGTTATCCTTTAAATTCTATAATTTTCAGAAATCACTGAACGAAAATTAACAGTTGACCTTAGTGAAGTTACAATGAGATTTAAATGCAAATGTTTTATCAATTTATGAGGTATTTCTCCTACTTTCTTCGCATACCTTCGGGATGTAGTACTCAGCATGCTGGGCCGCGTATTCTAGAGGTCCGTGGTTCGAGTCCCGGCGAAGGCGCTGCTCATTTTTCACATCTCCTGCTTCCAAAATAACCTAATGACTCTACAAACGGCGCCCGAACTAAAAAAAGGTGGTGAATGGCGATTCTCCACCACCAGGATTTGGCGAGTGGGGATTCCGATTCCCAGTCGCCCTTTAAAAGGGGGAATATAATAGGTATTTCTCTCGGCCTTCTTCGCATGCCTTCGTGGTGTAGTGCTCATCACGCTAGACGAGTATTCCAGAGGTCCGTGGTTCGAGTCCCCAGGAAGGCTCTGTTCATTTTTCACATGTCCTGCTTCCAAAATAACCTAATGACTCTACAAATTGTACCAAATATTTATGTCCCATTTGAAGTAACAGTAAGCACAGTCACATTAAATATCTTGAAGAGGTATTAATTGTTTTGAGAAATTATATTTTACGGCAAGTAAAAAGGCAAGATAATGAGTAATGCCTTTGAAGGCAATATTTTTTGAAAATCTCGGACACAAATGATGAAGCAAAATAAGTGTACAGCTACGTCTTGGATTTATCAATTAGTGGCTAAGTTTTTTTTTAATAATCTATATTTTCATTTTTATTAAATAAGAACACATAAATTTTCTTTATTAAATAAATGTATATATGGCACTAATTTATGGTAAAATAACATTATTAAAACTTTCTACTTTCAACAAATTAATTTAGATACAAAGCCTTATATTATGTATGTTAAATATCTAGGTGATTAATTCTTAAACTAGGAGATCTAACGTAGCTGCTAAATTTAAACTTGTTTTCTGGGTTAAACGGAAATCCGCGTATTAATATCAGATGTCAGTTTCTTTTTCTTCTTATATTTGTTTTGTTTTAAATTACTTAAAATATTTTGAAAGTTTTTTTAAGCATAAAAAGAATTCAAATGGGAATTTTAAGAATAAAAAGGAATTCCCTTTGAGGCATTAGATTGTAATCTGATTGTTCGTAATTTATAAATTTTAGATTGCAGATTTTTTTGATAGTATTAATCTTTAGTCCGTTGATCTCTATCTATGTAATGTAAATCTACGGTTAAAAATGTAATTTATATAACTGAAACTTAATATACTAATTTATTTTTTACCATAAGCCTAAGTTTAAATTTCTGCTTTTAATGATATAAATAATCAGCTTCGTTATGAAATAAGTGGTGAATAAAATGCATATAATAACACTATTTATTCTACTGAGCAAGATTTAATAGAACTCCGTTGCTTTCTTGGTAGGTGAGCGTAAACCGTGAATGGAATTGGGGTGCGATGTATTGGTTGGCACCGACCACTACAAAAGCGTATTGTGAAATACAGGTTGTGCAGAGTACTGTTCCCGTGCTGCGAGCTGATTTCGGACGTATTTGTCAAGGATATGTGACTGTCGTGAATATTATGTCTTCTGGATTGATTTCTTTGGACAATGGTGTCTTCGCCCCATTTTATAAGCTGACAGAAGTAGATTTATCCAATAACAGGATTCAAGAAATGCGAAGATCTTATTTTTCTTATCCTGCAAGAGAACTGCAAGTCATAAACTTGTCGTAAGTGCCATTTTATAGCTTCTCATTTTGCATTTTATTGTAGATACAACATTATGATTTTCTATTTTCAAGTATTCTCTTATGTGGTTATTTATATGTGACCTTGGCATCATCATTTGATAAGCAATGACTTATTTTATTTATCATTCAAATTCAAGTAGCAGTTTTGTTTTCCCTCAAAAGTGTTTGCATTTCGTTTTTGTATGAAATGCATAAAATGAATCTACTACGCAGTGTGAAAGTATATAATTCAGTGGGGAAAATAACTTAGGAAGTTTGACTAAAAATCTTCTCTTTTGCAATAGAGTTGCAACTTTCTGAAGAAACATCTTATAAAATCATTATACGCAATAGTTTGAAAGAGATAAAGAAGAAATAGCTTTATTTTAATATAATTTTCTAAAATTATCCCACATAATTAGCGATAATAACAGTAAATATTTTTGCTAAGTCTTGAACACATACGTTACACTTTTTTAGTTCGGTTTGATCATTTTTTCTATCACCTTTCACTCTACATCTATTTATCTAAAATATAAGTCAGTTTAGTTCTATGGAATGATTAGTTACAGAAATTACAGACTGTAAATTCGATTTCGTTGACTCACATATAATTCTGTACTAATTTCTTGAAACGGCGTAATCTTAATGCTGTTTTTTTAATTTTTAATTATCGTCATTCCCGCGCATAACGCGCACTAGTGTATAACGCGCATCTATAATTTTAAATCACATTCCTTAATTTTTAGATATATTCGCCGTATAACGGGCACTCTCTTCTTTAGGAAGAAACCTGAAAGCTAAATGTGTGATGCCCTTATCTTTTCAAGTCATTCATTCGAAGAGTTTTCCTAGACTTTCGAACAGTGGTATACTGAAGTGGCAAGCGATAAAGTGAATGATAAAAATCACATTTGAGTTAGTTGAAATATAGTTGATGTAGTGTGGCTTTCAGTAGTAAATACGACTCCTGCCAAGCGAAACAAACACAGTAGTGGTATCAAATGCAAAGTCATTCAATTTGCGAAAGGAAATGAAAATCGTGCTGCAGCAAAGGTATTTGGTGTTGATGAAACTTGATGACTGGGAGAAAAGTGAAATCACGAAAAAAAATTCTGAAATGTAATATTAATAACAAAATAAAAAATATGAAAGCTTTCAGATATTACATTAGCTCCAAAAGGGCGTTTTTAACGTTTTATGTGTTACATTTACTTATTAAATATCATGTTCTTCGCACTTAAACCATAAAATTCATTTCAACAGCAATATAGCAAAATAATTTTGAAATGAGCATACCTTTAGAATTTTCGATATACAATCTCGCGCGCTGGAGTTAAAAATATTTTTTATCATGCAGTGTTGCCATTGCTCGCTTTGAAATCGTTGAGTTTCTTAATCAATTCGTTAAAGTGTTATAAAATATGAAACTGATAATAAAACAAATTCCCAATTTGGGCTTCCAGATGCCCATATTCGGGTGGAAACCTACGTCATTCAAAACTGATGGCCCTAGGTACCGTTGTTTTATCACAATGCGAGAAACATACATACATTTATGCAGATTCTTCATTATTTAATTTCTTTAAATATAATACAAGGCTCTAATATTTGGTGACAAAATTTGAAAAGTGAATCAACATTTATAGTGAACTGACACAAAATGCCAAAACGAAGGTAATAGCCCTTCTGAGCTAACTCTCCTTTGGGCTAATGATTAACATTCCAAACAATAAATATGCTTTGCGTAAAGGAGAACGAAATGGCCTATCTTAGAAAAAACATTTCGAATTGGGTCCCAGAAAATCGCTAGAATGGATTAATTGTACGAAAAGTAGAGTACGTTTATTTGCCTCAAAGTCAGCAAAAAAGAATGCGAATGAAAGTGAAAACTTATAAAAAATTTGAAGTTTTTGTAGTCGATTTGTGTCACGGAATAATTTAGCCTTACGGAGAAGAAAAAAAAAGTTTTGCAAAGGCTTCCGAAATATTTCAGCAACAACCTGATAAGCTTCCAGAAGTATGTTATTGATCTGTAAAAGCAAAAAAAAAATGTTTATTCTCACTAATTGGAAATACGGATGAAACTCCAGTAATGTGTGATATGATAGGAAAGAAAACAATTGATGTGAAGGGAGGAAAAAAAGTTCACACAAAAACAGCAAGTCACGGATTATCTCACACTCACCGTAGTGCTTTTCTGCTTAACTTTCATGTAAGGCTTAATCCGGTATAAAGTTAAAGCCTTAAAAGAAAGATGATACCAAAATATAATTTTCCAAGTAGCCTTTTTTTCATGTTCTCGAGGAGAAAGAATGGATGGACAAAAACGGTGTGAAACTGCGGATAAGATATGTTTGGCAAAAGCGTCCTGTTGTCGAAAAGAATCCAGAAAGTCTTCTAGTTTAAGACATGTTCAGATCCCATCTAGTGGATAATACTGAAAAATGGTTGAAAGCGTGCAATATAGATATGGTAGCTGTTCCAGGTGTGTATGTGTGTGTATCATGCGTGTATCAATAAACCATTTCAAGAAAGTTTAAAATGGGTGTTAGAAAGTGAAAAAAACATTTACAAAATAATGCCAAATGCTTCATGTCAGAGTAGAAATAGTGTGTGAGTGGCTATACAAAACATGGAATGAAATTGAAGCCGAAATTATTCGAAAGCTATTTAAAAAATCAAATATATCTAACAATCTAGATGAAACGGAAGATGATTATTTATTTGAAGATGATTATTATAGATCATAGTAATAGACGAAACGGAATTCGATGATGTACCTGAAGATATAACGGAAGACGAACATGACGAACTTTACGTGTTATCGGACAAAAAAAATATTTAAGTTCATAAAGTACGCCATTTCTTTTGAATAAGTACATATACTACATTTAGGTAAGCGTAGGAATCTAATTTTTGTGCTTTCATCTTATTCTTATTTTTAAAAACCCATCATTTTTATATCCGACGTATAACGCACATCCTTAAATTTCGATCTTATTAGCCCAAAGGGGCGTTAGTCCAAAAAGGCTTAAAGTCTCGAAACGGCATTTTGGGTCAAATCACTAAAAGCGTTGAATCACTTTCCTAATTGTTGCCACCAAATGTTATCCCCCAGTATTATATTTAAAGAAATTAAATAATGAAAAATCTCCATGAAAGTACGTATGCTTTTCGCAGTGTGAAACAACGACAGTTACCTAGAGGCATCAAACTTTAAATAACGTCGTCCTCCACCCGAATATGGGCACCAGGAAGGCTTAATTTGTAGTTAGAATTCATTTTATTCGAATTGTCTTTTCATATTTTGTAAAACTTGAACAAATTTTTGATTAAAAACTCAACGATTTCAAAGCGAGTAATGGCAACACTGTACGAAATAAAATATTTTGATATCCAGCGTTCCAGACTGCCTATTGGAAATCCTAAAGCTATGCTGCTTTTAAATATTTTTAGCCCATAGGGATATTAGCCCAAATGCTCTTGAAACGTATAACTGTGTGTAAATAGAAAAAAAACGCCGCTTTATGCGTAATATAAAATCTGAATAATTTTTTTAAAAATTAAAAATAAAAATTTTATTCTATTATTATTTGTTACTTCCTTGTACGAAGCAAAACCGATCCAAGCGCAAGCTTAGCGTAAAATCATAAGCGCGAGTTTACTAAAGCCGTAAAATTAGAGTAACTCTAAATTAATCTCACCATCCATCTCTAAAATAAGCGTGGTGAAAATGTCAGCTTCGGAGCAAATGAAACAGCAAGAACAAAGGCTGGAGGAAAAACTAATTCCTAAAGAGTAAGCCATATATTTTACTTGAGAAATATTCCATTAAGGGTTTACCTACTGCGAGATAGTAACAACGATAGCTAGGGAATACTCCAAAAATTCTTTTGATGTTTGGAAAATTTATACAATCCAAACAAAGGGATATAGTGATATTGGGTATGCATTAATTTGTGAGGAAGGATTTTATTTTATTTATTTTCATAACTGTTTGAATGAGTTAATTATTATCAGTTTGACGAAAAGGAAAATGATTAAATTAAGCTTTCACTAAATGAATAAAGATGCTATGGCACATCGACAAGCAGCGGCGTAACGTTGAAACGATACTGTACAGCTGTTTTCTATCGCAGGGTACGTTGATTATTTATTATTCTGTGAAAATAATGTGTTTACTGCATTAGTATTATTCTGAGTGACTGTTATTGTTGACAAAACAAAGCTCTCTGTATTAATGAATGATTAAATTAAATAATTTCTCTCCATCAAAAACATTCATCTAATAACTATTTATTTGCTTGCAAACTGTACATCATTATAAACACTTGAATGATTTTCATAAATTTTTAAATTCTATATAGGATATTGGATAATCTTGTGCATAATAGTAAATATTCAGTGCTATTTTATCAATATCAAATAGTGGTTAGTTGATTGGTATTTCGTAGTCTTTGGCAGCGATAAAATTAAATGTTATTGAGATTAGAAACCTTTCTGATGCATAAGGAATGTGATTAATTTAGATATTATACTACTGAATTAGGATGAATGTATGTTGAAATTTAATGGTAATTTTATTGAAAATTTATTAACATTGTTTTATTCTATATAATAAATGTTAGTTTTATTATTATGTTTTAATGTCCTATCATCATTCAAAGTACGGTGTTGTTCGAATTTTGTTAATAGTTATATTAATGAAAATTTATTGATATGATCATCCAGCTTTTTTACATTATACAACGTACCGTAATCAACAAAGAATTTAGTAGCCCAAAAGCGGTGTGCGTCTCGCACCGCCATTTTGCGTCGAATCACTATAAATGCGTTGTTTAACTTTTCAGTCGCGTCTATTGTCATTCGACAAAATGCAGGTCTTTTATTTTCAATCCCTCTGCTTTGCATTAACAAACCGAGCTTTCTGAAAGCGACAGATGCAATTCTTAAGAATATTCGTTTTTTACGTTCGTACCGGAGCGATTTCAATAATAAAAATATTCTTCATTTATGATCTATCTAATTAAAAATATTCAATATTTTTATAAATGGGGTTATATATTTTTAGCCCAAACGGACGTTATCCCAAAAGGGCATTTGGTCTCAAAACGGCCTTTCGCATAAAATCCCTTTAAATATCCGAATCGATTTTCAAACATTTAAAATATTATTTCTCTGTATTATAGTGTTACTAAATGTCCAACTGTAGTAGGATAGCTTCCCCTCAAAGCGGGTTTAGGTTTTCCAGGAAATGGCAAGGAAAGGCAGTGTTGCTAGATGTAGCGCGAAATCGCCCCTTTATCGACAAAATCGGCAATGTGCCATAGACGGAGCGAAAACATTGTGGAACGAGTTCTTTCCGGTTTGCGACAGAATGTTCTCGAAGGCAAGTCAAAAGCTATATAAATTTGCCTGTACGCGGAGTAACTGTGTTTCTCGAGTTTTATCGCGGAGAGTATCTAGAGTACTCTGAGTTCTGTGGTAGTGTCTTGAGCTTCGAGAGCGATCGAAGGAGTCGGGAGCCTTAGTTTATTGCTTTGCCGTGAAGCTGTCTTCCCCGTTATAGAGCCTGAAACCTGTGTTGCAGATTGTTTCAGCGTGTCTATTGTAGTTTTGCGACGGCTGTAAACGTGTCTTTGGAACTCTCCTGTGTAATATTGACGAATAAATTGTGTTTCCTTTCTTCATCAAGTGTTCTCATCAATCGCTCCAAATCCACGAACCTGTAAAACGCAACAATATTTAAACTAAATAATGAAAAATCTACATGAATGTATGCATGTTTCTTGCATTGTGAAAAAGCAACGGTATCTACGAGTCATCAAACTTTGCATAACGTAGTCCTCAACAGACTTTGCATAACGTAGTCTTGGGCTCATGGAAGCCGGAATTTGGAATTTGTTTTATTACCTATTTCCTATTTTTAAAAACATTTACGAACTTTTGATTAAAAAACTCAAAAGAAAAGAAAAGAAAAAAAAACCTTGAAAACTTTCAGAATTTATTTTAACCCCAGAGGGCCGTTGTTTAACGTTTTGTTTGTTATCTTTACTTATTAAATATCACGTTCTTCACACATAAACCGTAAAATTCAATTCAATAGCAATATCACAAAATATTTAAAAGAGCATATCCTTAGAATTTCCGATACACAGTCTCGCGTGCTGGAGACAAAATTTTTTTTTCGCATAGTGTTGCCAGTGCTCGCTTTGAAATTGTTGAGTTCAAAGCGTTGAGTTGAGTTTGCTAATTAAAAATTCTTTAATGTTTGACAAAATATGAAATAGACAATAAAACAAATTCCAAATTTGGGCTTCCAGATGCCCATATTCGAATGGAGGACTACGGTATTCAAAATTTGATGACTCTAGATAACGTTGTTTTATCACGTTGCGAGAAAAATATATACATTTATGCAGATTCTTCATTATTTAATGTCTTTAAATATAATACAGGGCGATAATATTTGGTGGCAACAATCTGAAAACTGATATAACGCTTGTAGTGAATCAACACAAAATGCCAAAACGAAATTAAAAGTACTTCTGGGCAAATTGCTGTTTTGGACTAAAATCGCCCGTTTGGGAGTAATATGAAATTTAAATTCTTCCAGAATTTTCTTTTATTATTTTTTAGTTTTTCATTATTATTTATTTCATATCTCGTGTTAAATACTAGTTGTAAAATACTAGGTGACCAAACAAATTTAGGCATTGCGTTGTGATTTAATTTTAAGTTCCGTTTCAACAACTCGAAAAACCTTGCTACTGGTGAAACTATGTTGTGTTATCAGAAAATTCAAGTAAACACATAAATCAGTAATACTAAAACTATAGTTTATTACTTTCCTTAAACACTGATATCAATCAAATTTCTATTGTCAAAAAAATTATACTAGTCCCCGGGAACTACCAAGCCTTCTGTTCTTTTTAAATTGACAGAGTCTGACGAGCAAAATTTTGACCAAGAAATTTCATCATGAGGTAGAATTGATTGACGAATAATTTCCCTTTCATTTTGAAGTACGTTAATCTATTGAAGTATTGAAGAAGATGCGATGCAAGTAATTTTCCCTTTCATTTTGAAGGACTGTTATTTCTATCGAAGTTTGAAGAAGACGCGATGGAAGTATATTTCCTTTTCATTTTTGAAGAACTATTAAGGTAAAGCTTAGAAACCAAGAGGTAGGATGCAAGTGAAAGGAGCCATAAGCCCCATCAAAAAGGCAAGTTCATCCTCTCTGTTGTAGAAACAAAGTGCTCAAGGCACCCGAGAAAATATCTTCTCGTCAGCCGAAGGAAAAAGCGAAGACGTCCTAAGAGAGCGAAAACCCACCTGCACAGCCTTTTTGTCAAGTCAGGACACCAGATATCGCCAAATATCGCCAAAAGAGTGAATAAATCCTCAACTCTACACCTCGAACAAACCCCTGTTACAATCGTCCAAAAATCGAGGAGTTGAACTGGAACAAAAATTCGAATCTCACCAAGCCCACCAAAGGAAAAACCAAGAATTCGACTCAAGCGTGGGAAAACTAACAAACCCAAAGCAACGGACAAAATTCCTAAGCAAAGGCTTAGAAATCAACTGCAAAAGTGACGCTTTTCTATCCTTTCCCCCTAAACCAAAAAATCTCACGAAGTGCAAAATTTTTCGTTAAATAATTAGCTGTAATTTAAAAACTATTTAAGCTATAGACTTGAAAGTACTCTTAAATTAAAAGGCTAATTTTTCTGCATCCAATGATATAAGTTAAATGAGAATCAACCTAAGTTAAGTAATTTTAAATCAAGTTTATTACGTAGGAAAGCACCTAATTCCATTGTCTGTTTCAACGCGTTTACGAGTAACCAGTGGAAGAAACGTACAAATCTTAAAGTACCAAAGCCCCTAATTAAAATTAAACTAAAGCAAATATAAATATAAGATATTAAATAAAATAACGTTGTGTAGCATAAATTTAGAATAATGAAAATTAAATCTTAAGTCAAACTTAAATAATTAAGTGTTACGTGAAAATTGCTACACAACACTCGTAAATCGATATTGAATTTTTGATTAACAAACTTAAAATTGAAAGCAAGTAGTAGCAACACTACGGAATAAAACATTTTTATCTCCAGAGCGCGTGACTGTTTATCGGGAATTTTAAAGATATTCTGTATTTAAATATTTTGTTACTTTGCTGTTGAATTCAATAGTTAAAATCTGAAAACTTTCAGATTTCTTTATTCTTTTTGCCATTTATTTCGAAATAAGATGTCATTAGTGTTGTCATGACGCTACAACTCTGACCTATTCAACGATTACCAATTACACAGCTTATCCGAAATCCATTTCTGGAACTGGTCCTGGTCGGATGTGTAAATAGAGAAGTACCTTCAGAGTGAAATAGTTTACCTAAGACAAGGCCATACAAACAGAAAATCATAAACAAATAATGGATGGAATTATTGGCCATATTTATTTCACTGATTTCTGTAAAGTTTGAAGAGTTTTTTAAATTGAGTTTCAGTATTAAGCTTCAGTAGAAAAACGTAATGCTTTTAGCTTAAGAACCATCTCGAGTGTTTGGTAGAAGGTTTCGTATTATATAGCGATGTGTATAATGAGGTTATAGAGGGTGGTTGAAAAATGAGTCTAAAAGCACTTTTTTCTTAGGCATTGATCTTAGACATGTACTATCTATTACAAAAGTTGTCAAAGTAAAGTAAGGAATTTTAAGTAAAGATATTCAGGGCTATTGAATGAAAGATTTTGGAAAGAAAGGCTATGGAAGAAAGGTTTTTGTAAATAAAAGTTTGGCGTTTGCTGTTGCCAGTTTTATCAAGACTGAGATCAAGAATGATCAAGAATTCAAATTAGATCAAGGTCAAATTAGCAAAGATTCAGCTGAGATCAAGAATTCAAACTAGCAAAATGTTTATTGGTTCAAAGGGCGTTAGCCCAGAAGAGCTATAAATTTCGTTTTGGTATTTTGCCTTGATACACGAACAACAGTACCTAGAGCCATCAAATTTTGAATAACGTAATCCTCCACCGAATATGGTCATCTGGAACCCCTAATTTGGAATTTGTTTTATTACCTATTTCATATTTTGTTAGACATTAAAGAATTTCTGATTAACAAACTCAACGATTTCAAAGCGAAGAATGGCAACAATGTTAGGAAAAAAAATGTTATATCCAGCGTGCGAGACTGTGTATCGAAAATCCTAAAGAGTGTTCATTTTAAAATTGTTTTGCGATATTGTTGTTGAATTGAATTTTATGGTTTAAGTGCGAAGAACATAATTTTTAATAAATAGAGGTAACACGCAGAACGTTGAAAAAAGCCCCTTTGAGGCTAATGTAAAATCTGAAACTTTTTTTTTTGTACTTTAATTAGATAAATACAAATAATTAGAAGAATTCAGGAACGAATTCCTGAAATTGAACTACTTTTCAATGCTTGTTACTAAGAGATTTGGAAGGTTTAACAGGTTAAGAGAGAGAGAAAAGAAAAAAAAAATGTTCCCTTTTTATAAGATTATTAACTTTGTGTTAGGTAAAATGAACTCTTTATTTATTAAGCTTCATGAATTTAGCAATTCAAATATCCCCCCAAATTTTACATCTGAACGTAAACGGCATTGTGCATTTAGCTTATGCAAGTTTAATGAACATGTTACTAAACATTTTGCTCCAGAAGTGCAGTATATTAAAAGTTAAATTTTGTATTTACGTACTATCTTTAGCTTCGGTGTAAAACATTTTCATAAAATTCGAAAATAAAAGGAAAGCATAGTTTCGAGAAAGCTCTTAACAACAAGTACACGTGTGTGTCATGTTTTAGAGAAATGAATCATACAGCCAGTTGTTTCGAACATTTTGTATATTGTTGCATGTATAAGGTTTCGTAATAGATTGAATGCACAATGCTAATAAAATGTTAATAAAATTTATTATTATCAAAAGAAATATAACAGAACGCTGGAGTTTTCCTCAAAGATATTCATACAATGTCACAATATCGCGCAGTATAATTAGTAACCATACTATTAACTACTAAAACGTTAAATAGAACGCAATCCACAGCGCAGAAAAAGCTAAATCCGACCAACAATAATTACAGCAGCTATGTAAACAGCTGAGCTGAGATGTTCTCTCTCTGGCTTTTTATAGCTTTTTAAATAGGCTGCACGAGAGAGTTCTAGCAATATCTGGAAAGCAAAACGTGTATAACTACGGTTACAGCTAACATAGTAGTCAATTACATTTATTCAATTTCAATACAAATAAAAAAAGAGATATTCATTTATTAAATGTTAAATGCACGTGCTCTTGTTAGCTCAAATGGCGTTAGCACAGAAGGGCTATTAATTTTGTTTTGCCATTTTGAGTTGATTTCATTACATATATCGCTTCACTTTTCAAATTGTTGCCACCAAATATTAGAGCCCTGTATTATATTTAAAGAACTTAAATAATGAAGACTCTGTATAAATATATGCATGTTTCTCGCATTGTGATAAAACAACGCTTCCTAGAGCCATCCAATTTTGAATAACGGTCGTTTTCACCCGAATTTGGGTATCTGGAAGCCCAAATTTGGAATTTGTTTTATTATCTATTTCATATTTTGTAAAACGTTAGCAAATTTTTATTTAGAAACTGAACGATTTCAAAGCCAGCAATGGGAACACTGTGCGGAGAAAAAAAAAATTAATCTCTAGCGCGCGAGACTGTGCATCGGAAATTTTAAAGATATGCTCATTTAAAAATTATTTTTGCGATATTGCTGTTGAGCTGAATTTTATGGTTTAAGTGCGAAGAACTTGATAACGTGATATTTAATAAATAAAGGTAACACACGAAACGTTAAAAAACGCCCTTTTCGGCGTAAGGTAAAATTTGAAATCTTTTTGAAATCTGAAAAATTTTTTAAATTTAAAAATTTATTTTTTAATTTTGACTTTTACGACGTAGCTTGCTCTTAAAATTTGTCAGGCGCTGCACTGCACGGGGAAATAAAACAATTTTACTTGTAATTCTAGTAAAAATATCTAACTAAATACAAAATTCGTGTTGTTGTTACTCATGCTCACTTGTCTGACACAGTCAGACCAAGCCCACGAGATCTCTCGTGTCAAGGAGCTCAAGATTACGCCTGTCGTTGGCAACAGCCTTGAGCACCTGACAGGTAACAGTGCGATTTGGCTCAGTTCCGCCCCCAATTTTGATGGAGAGCACCCCGGGAGGACGGGTTCAAGCGTCTCCCACTCCTCTCCCCTTCCACCAAACCACATGAGAGGAGTTTCGGCTCGCCGCATATTTAGAGTGCCGTCATGCCGCACCGACACTATACATTTATAAACATCTATGCCTTCTCCGGGATTCGAGCCCTAGCCCTCCGGCACAGCAATCAGCGACGCTAATAACTATATCGGTTGGAAGGCGAAACATATTGTTACAAAATTCATAATAGTATGTATGATGGTTTTACCCGTATAAATGGCTGAGAAAGACGTTGATTTTCTGTGAAATGCACTAAAGAGCTTAATATCCATTAATGTCGTTGCTGCGACTCGTGTTGCATAACCGAAGAATGAACTCGAAGGAGAAGAGCATGTGATATTTTAAAAATGAGCATTGAGTATGCAGCTTTAAAGCAATTGATAAATGACGTTTGAAAGAATGACGGCTCCCAAATTTCGACTGAAATCGTGACTTTCTCATGGACTCATGGCAAACAACTTTATTGACCGTTGAAATCTGTCAAGGAAAATTTTGTTAACGGCAAAAGATATGACATGATTAATATTAGACTATTTTGACAATAGACTTGAAGATTTCAGAATCATCAAATGCATTTTCGTGTATTTTTTTACTTCATTCTCAAAAGATTTCAAAATTACCGTTGCCTGCTAGCAGAAAGTAAAAGGTTGTAATCGGTATGCAAAGTAAGGAAAATTTATTTAAGGGGATTTTTAAAACTGTATATGTTCACAGAAAAGTTTCCACCATTTCATGAACATACACTGTTCTCAATATCTGTTTTGGAAAGAATATAGTTAGCAAGCAACTTTTATAAAGTAGAAACAAGCTAAAAACGTCATTCATTATAATAAGAAAACTTATTTGGTGTTATTATATCAAATTAAATTTGGAGCAGTATTTCGACAACCATGTTTTATAAAAATCGATTCTGTTTTCTTATAACAGAACTCTTTACATAAATTTAATGTTAAAATATATATTTTAATTCCTTCTGTATGACAATATATATTTGTAAGCAAAGGCCTCTCTTCCAAAGAAAAGGAATTATTTTCTAATCTTTAATATGTCTATCAATATGTAATTGTTCCTAAAGTATTTGACGTTCGAAAAAAAAGTTTTCTTTTATTCAAAATATTTAACAATTTAAATAATAAATTTTCAGTGAGGTTATATTGTGAAAGATAATGAATGTAACTAAGATCCGTTGCCTAGCAAGAATCTTTGTTTCAGTAACTATTGATTAAATAAACTTTACTTTTAATGAAATTGGAGGAGTACATGCATCAAATTGAAAGCTGCATATTAATTTCAAAAAATGTTTTGTTATTAGTTTTCTGAATGAATGCATTTCATATTCCATTAATTCTCAATCATGTATGCACTATTTATTCATTTTTTTATATTTACATCACATAAGAGAAATAATAATGCTATTTCTAGGGCAGATATATTTTATATATGGTATAGAACTCTCTGCTGCTTTTTTTAAATTCAGCTTTGTTATATGGATCTATTTTGCTTCTTTCACCGAAATGTTATGTTACGGATTTAATTTATTAATTCAGTTTATGTTAATTTAAATTACTGGTTGATATTCCCATCGTTCAGCTGCTTTCGCATTCGAAGTTTATTCCACAATAGTTACTCTATTTCTCAGTTACTTTATAAGGTATTTATCTCGCTTTCTTGGCATGTTTTCGTGGTGTAGTGGGCTGCACATTTGGCGCGTATTCCAGAGGTCCGTGGTTGGTTTGAATCTCGACGAGGGAATAGCCCATTTTTCTCTCCTCTGCTTCTAAATAACCTAATGTCTCTCTCTGCAGTGGCGCCCGAAATAAAAAAGGTGGTGGATGATGATTCTTCACCACCAGGATTTGGCGACTGGGTCTCCTAATCCCCAGTAGGGCACTGGGGATTAGGGGAAATGGGGAAATATATAAGGTATTTTCCCCGCCTTCTTAGCATGCGTTCGTGGTGTAATGGTCAACACACCTGACGTGTATTCGAGAGGTCCGTGGTTCGAGTCCCGGTAAGGGCATTGTTCATTTTTCATGTCTCCAGCATCGAAATAACCTAATGTCTCCCAGTGGCGCCCGAACAATAAGGGCGGTGGATGATGATTTTCCATCACCAGGATTTGGCGACTGGGCCCCCTAAGTCCCAGTTGCCCTTTAAAAGGGGAAGTATATCAGGTATTTCTCCCCCTTCTTCACATGCCTTCGTGGTGTAGTGGTCAGCACGCTCGACGCGTGTTGGAGAGGTCCGTGGCTCGAGTCTCGGCAAGGCCATTGCTCGCTTTTCACATCTCTTCCTTTGAAATATTCTGATGTCTCTACAACTTCATTCCATACCACAGTTTTAATTAAAAATCATAAAGTAATAGAAGTTAAACATGTTACCAAGAAAATAATATTTTTTTATACATTTAACACTAATAAACGTTTAAACAATTTAATATTATGTTTTAAAGAAAATTTTTTCAAATTCATTTTACAGAAACTAGTCATAACAGAAGTTAAGGAATTAAGGAATGGAAATGAAGGAATTTTATCTTTGTATAACAGATAAGGCAAAGTAGATTAAGATTAAAAAGTAACTGACAAAAGAACAATGAAAATACTAACATAAGTATGTTTTAAATGTATTGATAGTGAATTAAAAATCATATTACCAAATAGTTGTAGAATTACTATGATAGCATTATTTAGAATATTATCGATGCCTTTTCTCCCTAAATTTTGATACATTAGAAGTCTTTTCCGCTGTCTGTTAAAAACTTCTGTAATGATAAATTACGCTAATGCCTGAGTACACGTTACGCTGCCACGGAATTATTATTATACTGCTTACACAAGTGTTGCATCTGTAACACTATTGCATAGTTCTATACTAGTGCTTGAAGTAACCTTGGACACCAGTGGCTTTATAAGTCACGGATGTGCTTTTAGTTCAGTTTAAAAGGTCCTTCAGTTTCATTAAATTTTAATAACTTATCTCAATATATTGTGTTGCTGTTCGCCAGTTACTTTACCTGTTAACCAACAGCAACTATGGGTTATCAGGTGGCTGACACAAGTGTGACCAACCCGTAAGCAATCAGCAAGCAACTTCGATGAACGCTGGTGTGCTTAATTTTATTTCAAATATGATTCTGAATTTACTGCAGTGCCCTGCATTACCAAGAGTATGGACGAAAATTAATAAGAGTTGCTTTCAAACTAAGTTTACTGCATTTCCCCATACCAGGAACGTACTGTTTACTAGTACAAGACAGTGATAATCAGCATGTGTAGGTTAGCGGGTAGTGACTGCCAATCAATTGGGTCACCAGTGTTGTATGCTTCCATTTAATTTTGGTTTAAAATGTTATCTAAATATGTTAAGTTAGGTTATTTGAATATGGCAAAATACACGAAGTTTATCTGCCTAAGGAGAGAGATTTCTCCATGGAGAATTTTCTAAGGGAAAACGGATTCTATTGACGTTCACCGTAGAAACATTCCTTAAACAAACCATGAAGCAAGCCCATTCCCCTAGGCTCAATCACAGGTTGAAGTACCAGCATTCTGCGGTAGTAATCACTCGAATATTGGTGGGGCGTATCTAAATATACTGTTCTGCTACATACAGATGACTCACTTTTGAATGCCAGTAACTGTCAAGCCGTTAGTCGCTGGTGGCCTACAGCTTTGATAAGCATCGATGCTCTACGGTATACCATTCGTTTTAAATATACATGTAACTTTATTATACTATCCTATATCGGTAACTTGTTGGCGTCATTCATCAGCCTTTGATGGACAACAATGTACTTAGATTTCATTTTAACTTAAAAATATCTGTAAATTAACTGCTCTACGCTAGATAAGTGATCCACATATTGACCAAAACTGACACTGACTTATAAATCGAACATGACATTTATAAGTATCTGGTGACGGAATACTTTGTCGGGCATCAGTATTCTGCAGCTTATTTTTTAAATTTACCTAAATTTATTGCACTCCAGTAAAACCTATGGATCGCGGGCGACGAACGTCTTTCGCAGACACCTACAAATGTGACAGGTACGGTCGCTCTTGATTAAATTTTAATTTAAAAATGTACCTAAATTTATTTTTAATGAAGCTTTGCTATTAAATTTCGAAAAAAAAGAACCATGAAATACTTCTGTGAATAAAAAGTTCATAAAATGTGTTTCCTGAATATTTATTAAAAAATTCCTTTACATTCATTAATGGAACTGAAAAAACATAAAAATAAGTATGACGTACCTAAAATGTTAAATGAATTGTATGAAGAAAATATAATGTATTGCTACGATTTTCACATTTATTTGGCTATTTATTTAGAATTGTAATTAAAATTCCTTTTTATTTTCCCATGCAACGCAGACGATCTTTGAAGAGAAAGTTACGTTGAAAAAAAAATAAAAATAAAAGAACGCGTGCGTTTAATGCTTAATAAATAAATATCTCATAATTACTGTTGCAATCCAGAAAAATCTAGAAAAACCGAGATTGTTCTACTGATAATTTAAAAGCTTATAAAAGCCGAATTCAAACACCTCACCTCAGTTGTTGTTGTAGTTGTAGCTGTTTAAAGCGAACTGCTGTTTGTTTACTTTATGTTGTAGCGATTTCGCTGTGAGATAGAATTATTTTATCTGTTTTGAATTGAGTTTTGCTAAACATTTGACATATTGGGATATTGTGCGAATATCTCTGAAGAAATATTTCATTTATTTCTTGTGGAAAGAATAAATTGTTGTTAACTTTTTAACAACTTGTGCATTCGATCCATAACGAACCCGTACGCACGCAACAGTATCATTAATTAGCATAGTAACTTTGGCTGACGGTAAGAGCTTTTTTCATACGGAAATACAAACTATTTTTTTTTCATTTATATTCTTTTAATTGGCAACGTCTCGTTAGATAGCTGCGTTATAACTTTTTTTGT
Source organism: Stegodyphus mimosarum (assembly GCA_000611955.2). NCBI lineage: Eukaryota > Metazoa > Arthropoda > Arachnida > Araneae > Eresidae > Stegodyphus > Stegodyphus mimosarum. Next base: position 19,741 of record KK113745.1, read on the forward strand.
GCCCTTATTGGAAAATGTCTTTTATCGAAGTTTAAAAGCAATCTGTAACTTTGTGAAATTATGTTCTTTAATTTTTTCCTTACTATAATTTAAAAAATGTGTAGGGATTTATATTTATTTTGAATAACCAGTTCAATTTAATTTAAGTTTACTTTCGTTCCTATAAGCTTTCATTCCCCTAATTGTCAATGCCAGAATATTTAAATTCGATAGCGTGTGTGAAGTAATGCAAATTCTACTTTGAGGAGGAAAAGGTTTAAATACCAAATTCTAGAAGGGGAAGTTAGTGTGGGAGAGCTCTGTGCTTGTTGTAGCGTGAGCTTCTACTTAGTATTAATTGCTGGTTAAACGTGACGTAACATCTATTACTTTGCTACTACTAGATTTTCAACACTCTTTTAGGAAACTGGATAGTCTGAGCCCTGTATGTAATTCTACTACTTGTGAATATCTTCAGATCTTTAGTTTAATCCTTTTACTGTTTCAGCTACCACCAAGCAGAGGCGTAGTTTGTTAGCTTCGAGTTGACGCATTCTAAATTTCTAAAGAGTGTAATAAAGGGTAATTTTAACCCTTCTTCTGTGCAGTTACTACACTTCCAGCTTTTACACAGCAGTTAGATAAGTGACCCCCACAAATGTTTTAAAATACTTTTAGACTTAAGCTTTAAGAATTTGAATTATATGTAGCGGGAGAAGCGCATAGGCTTATGCCTCCACCTTCTACTTCTAAAAACTACCTTTGATCTAATTTCGAGCATGTCCCAGGATTACTGTATGTTTTCTGTAGAAACACTCTTCATTTTATTCTTTCCTTTATCTGATAAACTTAATCCTACTCCTGATCTTAACTATGCTTATGTTTATCCTGATTTTATTTAAATAATGGCTCTTCATAGAAAATTTATGCCTACAAGTTTAGCATTATCTTAAGCCTAACATGAACCGGGTTTTGTTAATGAAGAAATTTTAAAAGATTGAAATTTATGGTTTTTGGTTCCATTAAGAGAGTTTGCTTTTGACACACATATAATTTATATCCTATTTACTTTACTTGCTTATTTACTTTACTTGCTTTATTTTATTATTATCTACGTTTTAAGTAGACTTTGGTGGTTTGCATGCGTCAAGTTACGAATATATACACTGGTGAAATAAATTAAGAGAATTTGCATATTTTATCGAATTGCATAAAAAGAACTGAACCGAAGGAAAAACCACTGCTTCTAGATAAAAATGCAAATCTTATACGGCAAGTGCGTAAGCGTACACGTGTAGGCGAGCCAGCAGAAAAACAGGCTATATGCTTTATAACAGCGTGGAGGGTAATTTCTTGCGGCGAATTTCTTGGCGTTATCCTGCAGCAATCCGTTAAACTGATATCGGAACAGTACAAATGAGTAACCACAAACGTTTTGATGATGGAATGAGGTGACAAATTGTGGAGAGGCTAGACGCAAGCCAATCGCAAGTCCAGATATCAGAGAGTTAAATTTAACGCCCAGC
>KK113745.1:22471-52525 GCA_000611955.2 Stegodyphus mimosarum
ATATATATATATATATATTTATAAGTTATCCTTATATATATACTCTTCAATAAAATAAATATAAATATATTTCTTATACTGAAGAGTTTTGAAGTTTTAGAACCTTTTGATTAACAGCACTGCCGATTCCAACATTCTAGAGAAATGTCCTGCTTTTGTAGCATTTTGAAGGATACAGACGACACAGCCGATCTACTCCTGTGCACACAGCATGCAGTATAACTGGCGGTATATCTTTGGTAAAACAGTCAACCAAATCATGATTAAAGTGCGTAACAACGAGTTTGAGAACTATTACAAGCTTTATATTTAGCAGACGTTTTCTGTCAATGGCCTCCACTAGCCCACAATTTTCCCCCCTCTCTTCGAACAAATTATAATGGGATTTCGGAGTTTACCGGCTGCTAAAAAAAGAAGGAGTTAGGGCAACTTTTTGCTTTCAGAAATACTATGGCGTTTCGTGCAACCATAGAGATGCGAAAATTTGCCTCCATTAAAACTGCAGTTCCTAAACAAATGAATTTTTATGGATGGAGTGTCAAAAATTGTAAGCAGATCATTAGAATGGGAGTTGTAAATTGGTTTGAATATTGTCATATATGATTTTATAATAGTTGTTTTCGATTTATTTATTTGTAGTAAAATGAATATCAGAATTTAGGTTATTACATAACACAGTTGTCGACTGGTGTCTTGTATAGAAATGATATTCAGTGTTTACCGGCTAAAAGATTTATGTTTCTCTTCATAAAATGTCTTGTTTCTTATAAAATCTTTCTTTTTTAATTCCTTATACGAAGTAAAGGGAAATATTTTAATTGCAAAAAATTTCGGGTGCCATATTTCAACGAAAATATCCATGACGGCTATCGAATGCAATTTAACGATGTTTTTGCTTGACATCTGTACGTAAGGACAGAATAAAGAACTCTTTTCCCCCCAAAAAAATTATAAAACTCAACTCCAAATTTATACGTGTGTAAAATAAAATCAAAATTATTTAAACTAGCAATAGCCTCTCAATTCCCCTCTCAGTTCTAAAGATAGTGATGCCTTTTTCTGGATTGCGTCATTTCTAGATAAATCCATCTAGTATGACTTCCGTAAACGTTTTGACATAGCTAATTCGGAACTTGAACTGAGAATGAGATTCCATGTTGGATAACTGCGCACTTTTGCTTCAGCTCTCTTTCTGTTAAGACGCTAGCCTCTAGTGTCTATTGTTTTAAAAACATAATCGGAATAAAATTGTGGGGTGCATAGGTCACCCAAAATGATCATGTGAAATGGAAAAGAATATGTGTCTTCAGAATTCATTATCCAGGAATAAAATTATGCGTGGAATTTAAGGCTATGACTCTCTTCGAGTGTCATCGTAACTACGCAGCAAAGTTTCAGCAACTTATTATAATGCACAGAACCATCGCCGATCTGTTTCAGCTTTCTTCAAGTCATCCTATTACACAAGCATCTATCTATCTATATATATGCCACATTTTATTGCGTTTTTCAAATTACCAATCTTTATTTTCACACATATCCAATTAGTTTGGCAGACATTCCTTCAATCATAATTGAATACTATGTACCTATAATATAAGTCCTATGTACATTGGTTTTAAAATACGACGTAAGCATTTTGGACGTGACAGCATAAGCGGCGCAGAGTTCTCTGCAGGGTGGAAACCAGTGAAAGGAATGACGTAATTTACTCGCGAACGATATTTATACTGAAGTAGATGCATTTGTAGAGACGAGCTATGATTGGTTAATTTTAGTTTTAGTTACCTTTTTCAAGCGATGTTATATAACACAGAAAGGTCCTTGAATTTGGGAGAACTGAATTTAATTGAATGAGAAATATATCTTTAAATGAAAATCTAATCTGGCCATTTCAGAATACTACTAATGTTTTGTATCTTTTCGTGAGGATATAGGTAATCAGATATTACAATACATCCAATACAACTTTAAAAGAATGGAAAGTATTAGAAATTAAGGTACTAATTTACTAAACGTTTCTCTTTTAACAGGAACAACAACATCAGGAGGTTACCTAACGACATGTTCACTCAGATGCCTTCTTTACAGAGTGTCAGCCTAACCGGCAATCCCATCAGCAGCTTGGATGAGCGAACCTTCCGGCCCATTTTCAGAAACGTTGAAATCGTGGGACTCGGAAGTGAGTCACGATTTCGATTTAATACTACCCGTGATAACTAATATTAATTGTCACAATAAAAACACATATATATTTACCTCATCTGATATCTTGTTATGTGCCCAAACTTATAAATTAGGAAAAGAAGTTATAAAGTTTACGAAATTACAATTTATTTACGACTTTAAGAAATTTTTTAATAAACATTTTCATAATGTGAGTGACTTCCAGCGAACGCTGCATTTTAAGGCAAGCGGTATTATACTCAGTATATTTTTCTATGTGAGTAAAAGGATTTTAATGATGGAATAAATTTTATGATGTATAAAAAAAATTTACATTTCTTCGTCTTATGAAAGACTACGAACATGCTGCAATCTGCAAAAATTAATTTTGTCTTTTAATACACATCTAGCGTATTAATGGAATTCAGTTATAATAATAATATAAGGATATATTTGTAAGAAATATTTTTAATATTTATGAAATCTCTTGCATCTTTCCAGTAATAGCATCGGCTATCTCAAAAGAGTCAGACAATTTTAAATTTGTTTCAAAGCAAGAAATTATCTTATTCTAATGCCAACAGAACAAGCAACACTTAAATATACTTGTTAAATTTACTTGTATAGTTAAATTATGAGTAAACTTACAAGATGTGATAAAGATAGCTAGCACATCTTGTAAGTTAACTTGTATATATGTTACATGAAGGTGCATTCGATTTGCGACTCAGATGTATTTCGTTCAGCTTTTCAAAGTGTCTCGTTAGTTAATAAAATTATGTGTTTAAAATTCAAACCTTCTTCAAAGAAATATTTCCTGAAAAAACAGTTGAAGTTCTCTAAAATATGTATTTCTTTCACTTGGATTTCACGCTGCTCTGTATGCTGATATGGAAAGTTTCCCAGGCAATCTGCTTTTTTCAACAGTAGTTTTGAAGTATTGTCTCTCTCTTGGTAGGAAAGACATTCCAGTGTACTGATATCTTTATGTAATACAGTGCTGATGACGTATCCGAAATTACGTAGTAGCAGTTTGTAAATAAGTTCTTTTATCCAGAAAGCAATCCAATAAGATTCTGCTGATTCTGCTCTGGCTTTTGGTTTTTAACCTTGAAGAGATAAATAAAGTTACTGAAAGTATTATGTGTACGTTGCATAGTCAACTATACAAAAATAACATTTTATTTAATTAAGTACTTTTGTTGAATTTAATTTCATTTTAAGTTGCATACAGATATCTGTTACCAAAATGAGAAAAAAATTAATTGGATTTCGAAAGCCTTGCGTCAGTGGGTTTGCTAAGCTATAGCCCATTCCGCTTTTGGAAAAGATGAAGGTCTCAGTGATTTCATTTTATAACTGTCTATCAAAACCAATGAATTTGAAATTTTCATAAGTATGCTCTGTAAAGGCTTTGAGCATTATTTGCCACGTGATGCAGTCATTAAGATGATTCACTTTTTCCGACACACATAACGATTCCTCTTCAAGTACAGAAAATTGGGACTAAAATCTAGACAGCGTGACATTACAAAAAGCAACCTGATGAATTTGGATTTCAGCGGGGGAGTAGTAGTTTATCCTGTTTTGAAGCATTAACATTTCACAGTTAAATGAATTTAGAAAATTCGAGATGAATATTTATTATTTAGCAGCCTAATCGAACTATATTCGTTCGGTTAGAGTTGTCAAATAATAACTGTATCAATTCTTGAGATGATATGCTTGCTTATTTTTACAATATGTTTCGAGAAGCAATTAGGACGAAACATAATATAATTTTATAACACTGTATTTTAGAATTTTAACTAAAATAATTCAATATTGGAACAATGAACCGACGATTCTTAGATATTAAATGGATGTAACTTACATATTTCAGTACCAGGTTCAATATTTATAAACATTTCAAGTAATTCCTTGCTATTTTGGACATTTTCAAAGCAAGCTTTCCATAACATAATATCTTATATCCCAGGAAACGATCCATACAAACATCCATCTGACAATTAAGTCGTGTTACCTTGCTAATAATGGGTTATGGACTTAACTCCTGACTACGCCTGTGAACTAATTAAACAAAGCTTTAATTATCTCCACTTATTACATATGTTTTGCATTTTACTTAGGTAATGAGAATATTAATGGCTTCCGTATCCTTTAAGTTCAAAAGTAAGTTTGTCTCATTTCCTTTCCCCTCTCCCTCCACTTCGAACCTTATCTACTAGGCACTCGCTACCTACACATTGCCTACTAGGCGCTCGTTAAACTGAAAATGAGATATTTTCTGGAACAACAGCAATGTTTCTGTATGTTTAAATTAACATTATGTAATTTATTTATTTTGCGATATCTAAAAAATCAAGTATATACAATCAAAAAATTAGTTAATCAATTATTGATAAATTAAAAAAACTATTCAAAGAATAAAAAACGGTTCAAAATATTATCACAATTAAGGAAATGAGAATTTGCATAACATATGATGAAAATTATGCTCACTTGTTAGTACAATCTAAAGATTGGTAACACTTTGAAATACATAGCAATTTGATTTTGCTACAAGAACACCTATTTGTGGTATATTTAGATTTGCAGTAACATTTTCTGAATGCCTTCCCGATCAACATTTAAAAGAGTAAGTGGAGGCTGTTTTAAGCATACAGAAACATTGCTGCTGTTTCAGGAAAGATTTTATTTTCACTTTAACGAGTACCTAGTAGGTAACGTGCAAATTCTCTAGGTAAATTTCAGGTTACCTAGGTAATTTGAGAAACGAAACAATTTTCCCCGCTTTAGCGGATCACCCTAGTGAATTTACAGATTAGCTAGATAATTTGCATAATAACTGATTTCCCCACTTTAGCGGTAACGTATATACTAACTGCCAAATTCCATTTAGGTGTGGATCGAGAGCTCCGTTAGCCCCCATCTGTATATCTAATTTTAAAAGACTTTTGCATGGATATATATATAGCTGTCATTTAGTGCATATCAGTTGATAATGTTACATAGTTATACAGGTTTACACGGTTATATACGTTAAAAAACCGTTTAATAACGTTATATACGTTATTAAACGGTTTATATACGTTACATTATTATATCACTACATAGTTATCCAAAACATAAAAAAAATCAGTTGTTAACAAATGTATAGTATTATAATTATTCAGGAATACTTAAAGCGTTTCACAGTAAGTTTCAAATAACTATGGCAGTTTATGTTTCATATAGCGCACGATATGGATACTGCATATATTTTTTACATTTGAGTGTGTTATACAGGAAACTACTTCAGTTTGCAATATATAAATAAACTAATGCACTAAATCTTGCTGTAAAAATTTACGTTGAAGGAATACACATTACATTTACACTAAGGGAATACATTACTACGTAGCAATGCAATTATTAATGATTAAACTTGTAAGGATTTTAAGTTTTACTAATGTTTATTTTATTTTAAACCTTTGTCAGGATTGAGTGTTCGGTGCATATTCTTGGCAAACATCTTCGTGAAACTCCTTAAGTTCTGATCTTGAACAGGGAGCTGAATGCAGCTATGTTCGGTGGTAGGATACTGTGATTAAGTTGGAGAATAACTGCACTTGAAAGGGATTTAAAATCCTCTTTTATTAAATTACTATTATTTACAAACCACTTCCCAACTTGGGAGGGATACAGAAAGTAAAGACCACACTTGGGTCTAAAATGAACAATTAAATAATATTTAAACTAAAGCTAAATAGAACTTAAGTAGTTGTTGCTCGCAGAGCTATACGAGAGGTTGGCCTCTAACTAAATGGTGCGTAACAAGATTTACTAATACTAACGCATTGGATTTATTTCAATAAGCAATCACGTAAAAGCACTATGGCTTAGAATTTAAATGCTAGCTGGTCAGGCGAACGTCGAATAGAGTGACCGTGATCTGAGACTAAAAGCTCTCTCACACTGAGAGGTTTCTACCTCTGGTTTAAATAGTCGTTGGCGCCACTTCAAATTAACATAAGCTGAAAACGCGCGCTTCTTCTAACGGGAAGTTGAAAATGAGAAGAGATAGAAAGATTTAAATTAAAGTAAAACTTTCTTAGTTTAACTAAAACCTTACACCTTTACTATCGCCTCTTATTCTTCGTTTCCGGCCAGAATATGCGCGAATAGATTTAGTGCATGCAAATAAGGTTGCAAACTTTAGTATTATTTAAGAAATGGCTTTTACTCAAGAAGGTAGTAAAAGAGAGATTTCTCGCGGCCTTTACCACGCGTGTAATTTCCGTTGTCTGCCTTTAAGGTCAGAATTTAGTTATCGCTGTTATTCGAAGACATATTGCAGTCTTTGCATCCCGCTCCCTACATACGTAGTATTAAAGGGCCAATCTTCGAGTTACTAGTCTCTGCAAAGCATCTTAGTTCTTATCTTTATTTTATTTTCTACATACGCACGAACATAGCTTTGAGTAAGCCCCCTGTTCTGACTTAGGACTCCAGTTATCTTTGCAAAAACAACTAGAAGAAACATCAGTTCTGACAAACTATCTAATAAAACACAATTAAAAACTAATTAATAATACCTAATAACATATAATTATAGCAATATGATAAGTGCATTAGTGGAATAATTTGAAATACTGAGATACTTTAAATTTCACAATATGGAAACACAATAATTGAGGTAACAATAAAAGGTTACATTAATACCAAAAAAATGCAAAAGTAGTAGTTTTAAGTATGTAATTTGAAATGAAATATTCCTAAAGATATGAGTCAGCAAAATTAATGCAATAATACAGTTATAACTCAATACACTAATACGATTAACACACTAACGCAGCGATCTCATTTTTTTTTAAGAATTTGTACCACATAAATAAGAATATTGTTGCTGTGACTTATCTGACTTGTGTGAGAGCAACATGAAAACAAGCAAAGAAATTCATCGTGGCAAGGAATGCAAGACTCCATGATGCCACAAATAAGAATAAAAAATATATGCATCGTCATGCACTTACCGAAAAGGGCGCTCTTTTACATTCTTTCCGAACTGTTATTGAAGACTTTTGTATAAAAATTGTCAGATTAAACCAATGCAATGTAGCATTAAAGATACATGTATCATAGTTCGAGAAAAATCTGCTGTAATACATTGCACTAATACAATAAATACGTAACACAATTACTGATATAAAAGATATGAATAACAGAATTCTCAGAATGAGATTAAGCTAATGTACTAGCTTTTGCAATATAAGGTTATACAAATTAAGTTAATTAGAAGGATATAATACTAATATCTAGAGTATGCTATCTTCAAGGAAGCATTAAACAATGAAATACTGCTAATATAATTAATTCAGTTAGTAATATAAAAATTTAGGATAATTTAGGATAAATAATTTGTAATGTTTTCTGTGCTGTACTATTATAGCTAAATTTCTTATAGTTACAGGTAAATTAATTAATTATGTTCAAGTCACTGGAAATAAAGAATTATACTAATACAGGAAAATTTACAATAAATGAATACACTAATACAATCCTATTGACAGTATAAAGAAACAAGATTAATCGTGCTGCCTGAAATACTTACTTAAAATCCACTTAATTAGTTTCGTTTTGTATTTGAATTCGATTTTCAGTTCTAAATACTTATTTGTAAGTATCAAAATGCAGTCTGTGTGAGTCTGTGTGAGAAGTGCTATGCAGTCTGTGTGAGAATATGAATGTCTGAAGAATTGGCATTAATTTTTGTTTTCCCCGGTATGGAGCATTTGTCGCTGAATGCATCATTATCAAATTGTCTATAATGCATTAATAAAAATCTATGTCTGTTAAAGTCGTCTCGAGTTCTGGGTACTTGAAGAAATCATCCAAATGCAACTGAGAAATTACTCTGAATGTGTGAGTCTGACTTCTTGGCTATTCTGCTAATGGTACACTTATTTATGAGCCGTATTAAACAATGCTGTGAATTTTGTCTAGCACTTTACTGTTACGGATCGTATTCGATGCCCATATTAGACAGACATAACACGATGGCCATATAAGCTCCAGGCTTTTGTTTTAGTACATTCAATGAATATTTTCTTATGTAGCACATCCACATGTTTCTGTGTTTCTAAACCTGAACCTGTTCAAGTACGTTTGAAACGGTTGAAAACCAATGAAATGCTGTGTTGCACTGGGTTTAGAGCTTCATCTTAATGTCTAATTTTGGATGCATGTTATACGTCTTGTATGGGAAGAGAGTTGAAGATCAGCCTTTTTGCTACAATTCAGATTATTTAGTTGATGTAAAATGTTTGTGTCTATTGGAAGGACTGTAGTATTTGCAATGTATCATTTGCCGCTTCATTGTCGAATATAGCTATGTGTGTGTTTGGACCCACTGAAGATAAAATCCATTAGTTAATGATGTATTCAGAAGAAACTCGTGAAGTTAATGTATTAATTGGTTATGACTGTGCTGATCTGCAATCACTGCTAGGCTAGAGGATGAATCGCTGAATAACACATTGTGCAGCTATAAGAAATGTTTAGCGTATTTTATGTTTAGCGTTTCACTACGAGCTATTATTTTCACTTAAATAAAAATAATTTTCTGAATTTAGTCTCCTTCCGCATATATGAGTGTCTTGTTCAAGTAGAAGGCAAGAAGCTACGTCTTGTCTCCAGTTTAGTCACTATACCATCTATTTTCTCACAGATTCTTTTTGAATCTGGTATTAGACCGAATTCGATACTTTTTACTAATGTAACGTTTCTTTCTATTAAAAGATCTAGATGTGGAGTTTCTGCCATATGCTGGAGCGACATTATCCAGATTTTTCAAAAGACATTGACAAATGAATAAAAGTTGCATTCTTTGAATATATAAATGGTTCTTTCTCATATTTCTTGACGTTTCAGTTCCCCATATTACCATACTATTGAATATTATTCTCTTCGTGATTGTCCTATGCTACGTTTTACGTCTTTCCTCATTTTAAAGGTGTGGTCCATTTCATTATATTTATGAGATAGCTTTTTCGGCTCTTTATAGACTTCTGATATGAGACATCCATGAAAGGCCCAGATATTTATGCTAACACATTTTACTAAGATTCCGATTAGCTTTACTTTAAACGGTAGAGCCTTCTTGCGATTTAACAACAGCACATGGGCCTTTTGTGCCCATATTGCAACCTTTGATGTCTTGCTTATTTTGAAAAAGTGTTCAACCAGTGTTGCGGCCTTACTTACGAGAGTCCCTTCTATCCGCCACTAACCATATTTGTTGCTGGTGGGAACGAATTCAAGTATTGACAAACTTTTGTAATTTTTTGACCATATTTGTTGTTGGTGGAAACGAATGCAAGTAGTAAGAATTGTTACGCATATAATTTTATGTAGGATCCTAATTACGTTCAGCAATCAGAAATACTTGTCTGCAGCTGGGAAGCTAGGTCAGAAACGTACTTTCATGGTTTTAAGAAGAGTGTGACTTCAACCGTTTTCACTTAATTTGGATCGTGTAGCAATCTCTAGCATGTAGTGCTGGCATAATATATTGGAATTCTCGGTAAAAGTTTCTAATGACTACAATAATAATGCCATTCAGGACTTGCGCTTTCTTGAGTAATATTCGCAATTTCCTCTTTCATGGGGTGTGGTTCTCCTCTGTGTTTTACAATATGAAACTGCTCATTAAAGGGTCATTTGGTCTGTATTTGCTTTTGCGTGATATCATCACAACTGTTCATGTGAAAGACAGCATCCAATATCTTTTGGATTACTTTCCTACCAGAACAAGCTTACGGGTAAACTGAGGCTGTTGTTACTGGAAATTTTCTCGCATGCTATCTTCTGAGAAGGACTAAAGGCATCCCCGATTTCAGAAGTTTACAGCAGCAAATCCTACATGCGGCTAGCTTAGCTTGTGTGATGAAATTTTTATATTTGTCACTTGCCTTACTGTATTTTGCCATATTTTATTGCCTGTCGTTTAAAACTTTCCCTTTAAGGGCTTCACTCATCTGTGTTTAGTACTCAATTCTGGAGTCCACCAAGAAATATTAGATTACTTTTAACTATTATTGTCTTTCGTCTATGAGCTTTGTGATGAACTTGTATTATTTTGGGCTCCAATTTGTAACAGAGGATGTCCAATGTGTTTCTATTTATACATTTGTTACGAGGTATGATTTCCTATATGTGTAGATGAATACTGTTTCTGAGAGAGTTGTGGCTTCATATATCATTTCAAACCTTTGCTTGCTCAAACTGTTCCAAGGATGCACATAACTGGTAAGTAGTATTTCTGCGGTTGTTACGGAAATGCGTGTCGCTGACTTGTCATTTCTGTAGAGATGGTGTTGAATTTACTGAGCTATGCGTAAGAGCATGCTATCCTATCCCTTAATTTGTCAGAACTTCGGCTCAGAATCTAGTGTATTTCCCACTATAAGGTTCTGTGAAGCTTTGTATTGTAAAACCGTTGAACTCCTTTCCTCTTCCCAAAGTGGATATGGTGTTATAAACGAGCCGAAGTCTCATGCTATAAAAGAGTGTTATACTGTTGTGGATTGTTCCTGTTCAGCTGTCCCAACAGCAGTGCAGTGTCAGAACTGTGGGGATAAGAGACAGAGATTTCTATCGTAGAGTTGGTTTATTCTACTCTTATTGTGAGTTTATGGTCAACGATTCTAACCAGCATTTGTGAAAATGCTCCGTTATATATCATTTCAGCTATTCAGTTGTGAAAAACGTTTTGCTGTGGAATGCAACACTGGATATAGAGCTGTTGTTGATATATGACTCTTGAGGGATTCCAATATCAACCTTTAGCCATGCCATTATTTGCATGATATTTTTGTTACTGCGTTGCATCTTTGTAAGTTGCGCTGAGTGATCTTCATGTGATCACTCAGGGCAACTTACAAATGAGTAATCTTCATGTGATCATCAGCAATTTTCACTCGTCTATTCTGTTTGGTCTTTGACCCACTCTTAAAATTTAAGATTTGGATGCAGGGTTTCGACAACCTGGCAAATTTCTGTTCTAGACGAAGCCTGATGTTTAATCTAAAAATGTACTGTTCTTTATGTTAGAATTAAAATTGTCGTCATGATACATACAACTCTTAACAAATTTATTAGATCTAGAAATATAACACATATTTAAGAAGCTGTGATATAATCAACTAAATAAAAGTGGTGTTCAAAATTTAAGAGAATAAGCACTTCTTTTTAGAATTTCTCGAAAACTATAAAACCAGAATTGGAAAATACATAGTCGAGTACCAATACAGACGCTCTAGAGTTGACTACACTGTCGGACTCTTAGGCTGCAGTAGTCATAAGAAGGAAAAGGGGTTATTTGTTGTTCCCATTGTGCTTCGGATACATCAGCGATATTCATAGCTTTTCTTACAAAATTTTTAATTAATTTCTTAAGCAGAGTGGTAAAATGAGTAAAAACAGTACTTGAGTTGACAAAATGAAGTTCAAAATCGTTATTGGAGTTAAGACAATTTTAAGTTCAGAAGGTATGGAATCTCAATGTAAATTCGGTGTCGTCTATAGTTTGTAGAAATTGTTTCTGGAGATAAGGTTCATATCACACCTGGACAAGGTCATCCAAGAGCAACGATGCTTAATGAAGATTTAACATTTAATGTTACATGCCAGAGGACTGACACAGGTATAAACCTGGTTCAGGAATTTTCGTCTGTCGTTAGAACCTTAATTTTAAAGGTTACTTTTCCAAAGGCTTCATGAGAGACGCGTTTTGCAAAAGATCCGCTGTTTACATCCTGCTCACTTTCTCACACAAGAAAACGCGATGAAGCCTTATCTGAACGTAAACCGTATTGGATGGATGCACAACACTCCGTGCATTCAACACAGGTGCTTCAGAAGTATAGAGAGGAGATTCTAAAGATTTATGTTTGGCGTTTTAGAGGCGCAGTTGGTTCTCAGTTCTTATTTATGCACAACATTACACGTCTGCATAGGGGAAAATTGGTCGACATAGGGATAAAAGACAAACTCGTATCTTCATATAGAGGATACGTGACAGATAGGCTGCCCGGTCAGATCTTTGGCTCTCGAATCGATAGAACAAATCTGGAAAGCATTTGTGATACCACCTCTAAGAACCGTCCAGGAGCTAAGAACTAATTTGAAAGAACAGTGGGTGCGGTTGCCATTTGCATTCATCAAAGATCTCGTTTGCCTAAATACATACATATATATTCAAGACATAGCAATTAAATTAAAAGTAAGTGGCCATTAGTCTAATAGAAGGACCACAAATCAAAACTGCAGTGAAAACAAAAACAAAACAAGGGAATAAAATAATAAAATATTACAACATAATATAAGACATAATTGAAAAGTATTTGGCGGATGATTACAAACAGAATATTTTTGTTTTAAAGTAACTAAAATGTTTTTGTTGACACCTTTTTATAACCATACAGATATAATTCAGAAACGTAGCTAGGTTAAAACAAGTCCGCTCCTTGAAAAATACGACAGAATTTTCAACTGTTTGTTATCCTATATTATTAATTTTGTATTGTTTTATTGATATGCTTTGTTTTTGTTTCAGTTTGATTGTGTATTCTTCCTGTTAGACTAGTGGCCGCCTTCTATTGATTTAATTACTATCTTTTGCTTATTTCATTAATTTCGCAGCACAGTGCACGACTTTATTAATTAATAATCTTAATTTTAAAATTACTAAACTTTTGTATATATATATATATATATCAGGCATCTGCGATGAAATGTTATTAACATTTGTCGACTTAGGGACATTAATGTTATAAATTGTAGCTGAAACGCTGAATCTATACATTTAACATAGTTTTTGTGAAACAGAATACTTAGAATAAAATAATAGTTTCGAGTATTCATGTTACAAATTTTTCCTAATGAATAATAAGAATTTAATATAGTCTGAAATAAAAGTCGAATACTAAGTTCATTTGATTATTGATTTATATGTAGATGGAATATATTTTTCTTTATTCATTAATAACAGCAATACTCGTATTTGTTGTTATTTTACAAAATTTTGTAAAATTAGAGCTAATATTATATTATTTTTCTATAAAATTACGAAGAGAGTTTAGAGCTAATATTATATTATTTTTCTATAAAATTACGAAGAGAATAAAAACCACGTGAATAACCTATTTTCACAAATATACAGACACACATGTTTAACCATTTTTATTAACATACGATAAACTGCTTTGGAAAGAAAGAGTACGACCAGGTACATCTCATTCAACACATAATAAGAATACACCTCCTTTACAAAAGCTAAATGTTACGCATAATTCGTTTATAGTTGTGATCTAAAAGATATGCTTTAGCTCGACAACATTTTGGGGAAGTTTGAAGACTTGAAGAAGGTAAGTCTATTTTCACTACTTTCACATGTCGCTATATCATTCACAAGGAATCAATCCCTGGATACTACGCAACTCGTAATGAAAATGTTTTCTGCAATAAGTTCTACAGTAATACTAGTAAGTTCAATCACAGGCTTTTGAAATCGTTTCTTGCTACGATGGTGTATCTTTTGTGAGATCTAACCTTCTTTGCTATCATACAGTTAGTGCGATCTTATTAGGAAACCTGGCGACTTCTCATAAAGGCGTAAATAATACTAGCGCAAAAGAAGGGTAAAACAAATGCTTTATTATAACTTATATATTATAACCCTTTATTTTTATATAAGTCTTAACCAAAATGACATACTTCATGCTTACAATAACACCGATTACTTGCGGTAGGAACTTAAGAATAATTTAAGAATAAATTTAAATGGTAAAAAGTAGTGATAGACTACTTACGACTAACAGGCTGACTCAGCAACCTACACTCGCCATAAACTTTAACTAAACGACCAGAGGGCGTATCAGCAACTCGGAGTAACAGCAGAAAGGACAGAATAGCAACGCGCGCTATGTTATCGAAATCACGCTCTGACTAACTTTCTCTTTTCGCTCATTTAAATACTCTTTTTTACTTTAACTTAATTTGCACCCTGGCGAGGAAATGCGAAAGGAAGTTGAGGATTTCAGAAAAGATAACAAAATAAACCAGTTATTAAATTACCAGTTGACTAACCAGTTATTAAATTAAATAATAATTGGTTAGTCAAACTAAGGGAAACTTATAATTTAAACCATCAATATTTTTTTGGCTCGGCAGGGCAGAAACATGAAATTAATTCCGTACACTGCTTAAGAAATAAAAGACCGTTTTAAAAACAAAGTAAAAAGATATAGCCTATTCGAATGATGATGACTGACTGAATGACTTGGGGTTCTAGTCGATGGATATTTAAATATGAGCTTACCAAGAAATGATCAGATTATCGATTAACAGTATGAGCATGTCCAGTATCATACACAAATTACAACTGCTTCAGAAAGAAATGAATGAGAAGAAAATTATCTACTGCACTATCACATTCAACGAAAGTGCATTTAATAGCGAGCAATCTAAAGCAGTACGAAGGAATCGGAAACTTGGTAGAATATAAAATAATGTTGATTTATATTCATTTGGAATTGACATCACTCACAGTCTAACATATCAGAGATGGAATTAATCAAGATACAGAAGGGGTACGATATAGAGAGAGTTATAATATTATATGTAATATGAATTTATATGCATGTTTACAAAAATATTTTACATCCGATTTTTAGCCGTATGAAACCAGACATATATTGAATTTAAAGCATTTTTTCAATTATATATTTATATCACCGTTTTATACGGAACAGCCAAACTCAGAGAAGAAAACCATGCAAATAAAATTAAACTCAATTAAATATCTCGAAAATGAGGCAAAAAATGCAAACTTAGATTGAGGTAAATTTCGAATAAAACTCTATTTCTAGGGCTGTTAGACACAGATCCCTGTTCTTTAGCAGAAAAATTGTTTAGCAAAGGTGGAAAGATCAGAAACCGTATTTATAATGCAATGAAAGCGGAGCAACGAGAAAGCGAACATTGCACCTGATATCAAGAAAACAGTAATGAAATGTGAGTTTTAGAAGTGTTGGGAAGAAATGCATTAGAATGAATTAGAAAATATTACTAACTAAAGAAGATAAGTTTATATGAATGTGAAAGGTTTCAAGCCTTTTGGGTAATTTTTGCACAATCAAATTAAAAATTGAGATTAAGTGACCGACAATGATTAGTTGATTTATTTTTTTAAACTTAATTTTAATGTTTTCTTATCTTTCCGATATAAATCAAATCACATTAAAAACACCGCTGCACTAAAGAGCGACTAAATAAGGAATACTTGATTAGTAACCAGTTCCCTCTCCTTCATCCCTGATAAAGTGGTTACCACAGAACAAGGTATGAATTCAACAAGCCTGTGTAGTGTTCAAGGGGTTTGGCTTAACAAATGTGTTTTAGAATTTCCCGTAAGTTCTTTTAGGATGCCGGTAGTGGCTGACGTGCTAGCACACAGTTTTTCTGAGTATGTCAAAGTTCTGCAATAGATTTAAATCCGAGATTATCGGTGGCTATGGCGGAATTTGAATCATGAATCATGAAGGATTTCAAGTGATCGTCTAGCAGATATATGTACTTAATGCAATAAGAGCACTTGGTATAAATTTAAAAATTCTCAATCGTTAGCCAAAGAAAACATCCCAGAGCATCACTAGTCTTGTATCGCTCAAATCTACCGTGCAAGATCCATGGATTCACGGAGTTAGCTCCATGTTCTTAGCCTACTATCAGCGTGATGTAATCTGAATCGAGACATCACACAGTGCTAATCATTTCCAGTCACGGAGTTTTGTGGCCTCTCAAGTTGCTTCGTTTAAAGGTGTTATACTTGGAGGTTTTCAAATTATTTAAATATTGCGCGAAATCCTATTTAAGTTAATCATTTTTTGTCAGGCATTAAAGAATTTTTGATTAACAAACTCAACGATTTCAAAGCGAGCAAAGGCAACACTGTCCGAAAAAAAAAACATTTTTATCTCCAACGCGCAAGACTGTGTATCGGAAATTCTAAGGATATAATTTTAAAATTATTTTGCGATATTACTGTTGAATTGAATTTTATGGTTTAAGTGCGAAGAACATGATATTTAATAAACAAACGTAATACAGAAGACTTTAAAAAAGTCCCTTTGGGAATAATGTAAAATTTGAAAGCTTTCAGAGTTTTTTATTATTATTACTTATTTATTGCTTTTTTCTTATGACATGATCCGCAAAGGAAAGTTATCTGCCATTCGGATTCCAAAAACTGTTTTAAAACACTGGCAATTCCAGCTTTAATAATTATTAGACAATTTTTTCTTTGAGAAAAATTCCCCCCTGTATTGGTATGGAATGGTAATTAAGATTTGCTTTATTTACTACTTATTATAGTATTTATTACTTATTGTAGAATTTATTACCCATTGCAGAAGAAAATTCCAAGTATATTTCGCTATCGATCTCCTATAGTGCTTTGCGGGCAGTGCTGTGCTATGGAAATTTTTACAAAGAGCTCTCTTTTCCTTTAGCTTATAAAAACAAAATATAAAATTCTAACTAAATGTTTTATTCTTTGCAAAAGCTGAAAATACAAATAATTCCACATTGAATAAAAATAGTTTAAAATTAAGAAAATCTTTAAAATTAAAAATCACAAAATATTGCACAAATCACATAAGACAACGAGTAAATTTATCTATGCTGCACGATTTATACCAGAATTTACAACACTTCATTTTTCCTTTGAAGTCCGTTGATTTTGTAAAAGATTCTAAAGCTTTGTGATAATCAAGTAAGCTTTAACGTAAGGGGTAGGATTAAATGTTTTTAAAGGTTCCAGCATTTAAGGGATTGTTATTAAATCTGAAATATGTTGAAAAGTTAAAGAAGATCTCGTTATTGAAATACTGTTTATGGAGCTGAAAGCTCGCTCAGCTTCAGCATTACTTATCGCCAATAGTCTCCTTAATGACTTTAGATTTCTTTATATTACTAGAAAAAAAGATACAGTTTTTCCTGTTAAAGTCGCGGAAATGATTAAAACGTAATCCATACAGCGTTTGTTTTTTATTTCATGTTTTAATATGAAATTAAATTGTTTGTATCCTTTTATCGCCTTCTGGCGATGGGCATTTTACTTCTTCCATGTCCCAAGACTCTTTATAATGAACATAAAAAATCAATTTAAATTTTTCATCTTTGAGCTGCTGACAATTTTATTATTTTTTTATAATTAGGTTGCAGCAATAATCTATTTTATAAAGATGTCACGAGGCAACTCAGTGATCTTTTTAGCGGTAATTTGTCAAAATTTGTTGTTGCTTTCAGTCGCTAATTCTTCAAATTACTTTGATTTTGATATAAAAGTTATTTATTTGTTTTTAGCAAAGAAAAGCACAAGACGCTGGAAAATTAGAGACAAATTTAACAAAGGGTTAGTGTAAACCCATATAGTTCATCACTGATTGTATGCATAAAGTAAATATAGCATAAAACAATAAACTTTAACAGAACATCAATGTTTGCAGGATTTTGCTCACCATTTCTTTTACTTTTTAAGTTCATCTGATGGTAATTTTAACTAAATGCCTTGTTCTGTGCTTTTGTGCATTAAAGTGGCTTCTGTGTATTAATTTCATATCTGCTCAGACGGGAGAATCCTGTACCACAAGGATAACGTAATTGATAAAAGAAATAAAACTAATTTTGTTTTCTCAGACAAGATTTTGAACTTTCCTATTAAATTCTAGTAGGTTTATAAGGTATTTCTCCCGCCTTCTTGACATGTCTTCGTGGTGTAGTGGTCAGCACGCTCAGCGCGTATTCGAAAGGTCCGTGGTTCGAGTCCCGGCAAGGGCATTGCTCATTTTTCATCTCTCCTGCTTCGAAATAGCCTAATGTCTCTACAGACTTACGTTTTGATGCGCAATATTTAGCTAGGTGTGAGATGTTGAATTTCTATAAGCACCTCGTGTTCCATTATGTTTAAACTGGAGAGTTTTTCAACGCTGAGCACATTCAGTATCTATTTGAAAGTTATCAAAGCCCATAGAGTAAAATTCAAATAAGTTTTTTAAAGCTTAGAAATCCGCTTGAATATTTATCCGTACGTTTTCTTGAATCTTGATGTTATTTTCTTTCAAGAGAACCTTTGCAAGAAGCATTCGATCATTATAGTCTTTCTTCCTTTTAGACGGACACAAATGCATAAATTTCTTTTTGACAGTTTGGCGTGTGGATCAAAAACTGTGTCATTTTCCTTTAGTAATGATAGATTTATTTTGTTAATTTTGTTAAATATCTCGTCCAGTGCGACATTTTACACACCCAGTTTTCACCATTTTAAGCTGTTGCCAATAATCATTGAAAATGCTGTTACCTGTGCATGCAATTTTATCAAGCATGCCAAAGCTTTACCTCAAGCAGTAAATCCTCGATACTACCTTAATTCATTGCACAGAAGAAAGGATTCATGGTGACTTCCCATATTCTTTATACATTAGTTTAAAGAGTCTGCTTTTAAGAGGTCGTGATTTAATAAAGTTTATTATTTAATAAATACACATTAGCTACACAACTAATTCTCACAAAAAATCAAACTCGAAAACTTATCAATTTGCAATTTAATCAGAACATTATCGCTCTGAGCATTCACTGTAACACGTGTCCAAACCGACATGTCTGTTTATGTATTATTGCTATCTAAATTTCGAGAAGCCTTACAGCCGATTCCATAAATACGAGCAAGAAGCACCACAAATGTGCAATTCGAAGGGATACCAAGCTAATAATATGCTAGGAGATGGGCGGAATTCAACTTATCAAATTTCAGCGCTTAAATGTAATTTCTAATTTCCTTATTTTGTTTCAACCTTTTGTTTCGCATTCTTTAATTTTATTCAGTTTTTATTTATTTTCTTTTCTTAGAGAAGCCAAAGGAGTCCCTGGACAATTTACATCCAGAGCCATTGAGTTTCCGCAGAGCACAATTTGGGAATCACTGCTGATATTGCCTAGAAAATATTTTTGCAAATTAACCACAATATCAGATTAGCAGCAAAGCCTCTTTTTTACAAATACCGAAAGAATGGAAATTTTTAAAGAATATTAATTGGATTAAAAGACAGCAACTTTCTAATTTTTGAAAAGAACAGAAGATTGATTTTGCTCCATTGTGTTAGTAACAAAGGTATTCCTTGATGGATGACTTATCTATATTCCTATGTCAAAAAAACCTGAAATCACTGAGCCGAAAGCGAGACACATTATGATTAATGTAGCAGGGAATAAAAACAGCTTTTATTTTTTTAGCTCTTCTTTCTAAATTTACGATTTTTATACTCACTCAGACTGTCCAAAATTAAGATTATAAATTCTTAATCACTAAAAATGTGTAGACAAATAAATCTGGCTTCAAAAGCAATTTTTAGAGTAGCTTTAAGTCTTAGTGAATTATTACATTGCCTTAAGTAACAAATCTGATACGGAAACCACCTGAATTCGTACGGAATACTAAATTATACGCATTTTTTGCTGCATTTCATTCAAATTTATTCAATCGAATTTCCTTATATAGAGATTTCTCGTTCAGTTAATTCAGTTCTCACTTCGCGGTAAAGCAAAAATGCATAAAACCTCAAAACATCTTCGTTAAACATTGAAAATATAAAAAAAATATAGAACACTCGACACTGTTAAACAATTAAAAATTTTACGATTAAAATTAGAGTTTCTGCGCAAAAACATGCTATTCGGCCAGCAGGCAACAAGACAGATTTTTCGGTGCACAAAACTGAAAGTTTCCTTTTGGCACCACTCTGCAAAAAGACGCTGAAGGTGCAGAAAGACTTCACTATTCAGATAAGTTTCAAATGTAAGCAAATATGGCTGCTACAGTAAAAAATATTAGGCTTCACTTAAACAACTTTTAAATTGTAGATAATTCTACAACTATAACATGCGGGTTAATAACCTTAACCGGAAGATAAGAATAACATTATTCAATCATCTTTAAAGCAAAAAATACACATTTTACCAACATATAAGCATAAAAGAACTGAGCTCACCGACCTGAGTAACATAATGGCGGCGATGTCGATTGCAACCAAAAAGGGAGGTGCACAACGATATGCTACAGCAATTCTATATACAAAATTGCAACGTTCTGAGGCTACTCGTTTTTGAGTTATGCGAGATACGTACGTATATAAGACGCCACGAAAAAATCTCTTCTGAATCCATTTTAAATCAATTTTATAATCCGTTTGGGGAAAAGAGTCCTTTATTCTGTCCTTACGTACATGTCACGGAAAAACATCTTTAAGTTGCATTTGATAGCTGTCAAAATGGACATTTTCTTTGAAATATTATACCTTAATTTTTCGTGATTACAATACTTCCTTCACTTCGTAGAAGAAAGTAAAAGAATTGACAGCAAAATTGCATCACACGTAAGATATTTACTGTGATTTGAGCCCTTCAGGAGCTAGTAAAATTACTAAAACTATTATTAAATTAACTACAAGAAGTAGAAGAATCTATGGCTGATAATTTAGAAATTGAAAAAAATTAACCGAATTGTAGTTAATGTAGATGTTATTTTGAAACAACAGTCTTTACTTATAATGGGGAAAAATAATTAAAACATTATATCCTGTCTCTATAATTAGCTCCTCAACAAATGTAGAATCTTAAATATATACTCCTGTTGTTATTACGAACTCAAAATAATTAAACAAAATTTTTTGTATGTATAATATTTAGAAAATGCTTCCTTCTAAAAATGATACATTTTACGTGTTCAATGTTAAGTCTTGTTAAAGTTTATTGCTACCCTTGTAGTACATAAGATATAAAGCGAAATATAAAATAAATTCAGAAAGATACTATTTTAATGCAAGAAATATTATTATGTTTGTTATGGAAAGAATTCTCTGTTCGTGAAATTCTATCGTCTGCGACACATCCAACCAATTTTTCCCTGCTAGAATTCCACTTTTTTTCCCTTCCGAGATTTCCTTTAGGGCTGTTTGGTTATAAGTTACGCTGAGTTATCCATTTTTCAGCCTTAGGTTATAACACAAACATGTAATCCATATTTAGGATTAATAATAAGAATAAGCAATATGAAAGCAATTTGAAAAGCTGAAAATCCATGTTTCATATTCACGTTGAACCCAGAAGCACCAAATGGACGATTTAAGCATGATGAAATGTGGATATTCTTAAAATAAGAACGAAATAAAATTACATGAATGTATATGATCCACAAAATTAAGAAAGAGAAGGTAGAAACATGTACGCGTTTTCAATTTTACTTTGTGTAAAACGCTCTTTCTAGAACTGAGCAACTTTATCTCTGCTTCTCAGTGCAGGTAAGAATGAAACGCAGAGACATTAAAGCTATCGCTTTTTTTTGCGAAGGACCATTTAAAATTAAAGACTGAAGCCAGAATTATCTCGCTTTATTAACGTAACCATGTCCACCCTTTAGGTACTGATAGAGAGTACTGACAGCAGTTAAAGTTATTTTATTTTCTTTTCAGTAGAAATAAATTTTCTTATTTGGTACCTAGCAATGTGTAGAATTGCTAGACGCAAGAAAACTGATGAATGAAAGAATATGGTATTTCTTTAAAACATTACATACCAGTTAAAAAACTATCATTTAATGAGCTGAAATGGACGACCAAGTTAAATTTGAAAGTAAACGATATATCGATTGAAAGTTATATTTATTTTGATACGAATACAGTGTCATATCTTCAACACTATTATTAAAGGTTATTTTCTCAGCCATAAAACAAAACCCATTGTTCAGTTCTTAAAGACCTAATCTCCGATTTTAATTCTTACGGAATTTATAGCATATCTTAACAACATGATTTGACATATATCGGCGAAAGTAAAATCGCGTTAAAATTTCGCATCAAGAAAAATGAATCTTCGGTTCGGATAGGAAAACAAAGAAATACTGAATAGCTAATGAACAGTTGGGCACTTAATCACAAGTCTGACCTTTGCTGAGCAAAAATTGTTCATAAAGCTTCATCAGTTGATGAATTAGATTTCCTAGAACTTTGTCCCTGTGTACCAGAGAGAGAAATTTTACTAAAATATTGTGACCTGTTTTTGTTTAAATACATGCGTTATCAGTTAAACGTACTGTTGGCTAAACATGTTACAGGTTAAAGATGCTGACGGAGAAAAGCGCTGTCGATGAAGTGGACTTGTAGGTTTAATACCTTGACAAATCAATTCACGGATCGGCTAAGTGGACGTGTTGACTAAATGTCCTGTCTGCTAAGAACTACGAACTTTTTTATCAAGATGTTTCTATTATTAAAACCAGTCCTTAGATCTCTTCTGGTTTTCCTCTCAAGCCAAAGATGTAAATTTTTGATAAGGTCAAACTTCCTTTTGGATTTTGTTTCTATCCAAATGGTTGGGATATCTAATGATTTATTTTTATGGCTAAATGAAAGAATACTCTCGTTGAGATATAGTACAGAAATTCGATGATAAATAGTTCGTGATTGTCAATAACTATTCTTCTCATGCAAATGCCATTAACGGACATAACGAAAAAAAAACACGTATTACGAAATCAACCAAAACACACAATCCTGTGAGCAGAATCCAGTAATCACTATTCAGGCATACAGGAGCGAAATGTTAGATGCTTTACGGTAAGTCTGAATGATAGATATATTCCAAAATATTTTCGCAAAATATCCGAAAACTCTGAACCATTATAGGGAGAAACTTATGAGATATTAATGATAAAAAATGTTTTTTTCCACGAGAAACTACCTTAGAAATCGTTATCTTTTATTATGCCTTAGGAAATCTTTAATCCCAAAGCAGTGAACTTTGCTGCGAAAGCATTTGAAAATTGTGATCCAAAAATAGTAAATATGCAGCAATAACTTATGGTTAAAGAAAGTCCACAGGAAAATGCTGAAGAGCTTTCTGTCGTTCCTTTACTAAGAACCGACGACTGAACGGATAATGCAACTGCAAGATGAAAAGTCATAAAATGAATCGAAGCGTAATATTATAAATATGAGAGTTGTTTTTTACGTAGGGTTTTCTATAGAAACGAAACAAGCAAAATGTTTAAAGGAACATTTATTTTCTGAATCAGCATATAGTTCTCTGTCTTCTATATTATTTCTTTTTCGGTTTAAACATTTATCGTAACAAACAACGAGTTTTTTGGATACACTTCTTAAAGAATTTTGCTGCATCTAGTCCTAGTTAGATACTATCAATTGTTTTCATTTTTCCGTAAGTATTTTGACCTTCCTTGAATAGTCTCTCCCATTTCCTATCTTTATTGTCACTCATTGCACTGCCATCGCAAACTTCATATATCTGGTAATGAATATCTGCAGCTTTTATTTTTCTTGCTTTTAAGACTCTGTTCTAAAAATTCTAAAAATCTAGCCTTTTGTTGGTTATCTACAAAGGAAATCGCACGATTAGCCCTGTAGTAAGTCTGTGAGCTTTCGAATTCCTTAATCTCTCATTACTAAGCACACAGACTTACGTGAATGCAAATTACATCGGATTCTGCTCACGGAATGCCGGCAGACTGCGCAAGTATTCATGATCACGCGGTCGCGAAATTTCAAACGATATTCACAAACGGACTTTACTTAAAAATAAAAAAACTTATAAAAAGTTAAAAGTGCTTAAGAATAAAACGTGAATAAGTGGTCAAGGATAATCTTGTATTCAAGACTTACCCAACTATTACAGAAGATATCAAATCTCGATTTTGGACATCACATAGGAATATAAAACAGAAAAGTATAGCCCTTCGTGAATTGCCAGCTCATGTGATCCAGTTGACGAAGAGATTTTAATAAATAACACAAGTTTCCTCAATACATGAATACCTTATACTATCCGCCAACAAATTATCACTAACCCATTAAAGATTTGCAGAGGAAATGATCAAACTTTATACAGCAAATGAGTTCTTTCCAGTAAGCCTTATAAGAATACGGAAGTACGGATAATACGGAAGCCTTATAAGAAAAGTAGTAGATATGCATTATTCAAGCGTGCTGCTTTTTTCATAGCACAACGAGAAGATGAATTACGTAGGATCCTTGGACATTTAATAAACTCTTAAGGCAGGTGTGGTATGCTTCTTCTCGACTACAACTCGGCCGTTTTACTCCAAATTTTGGGTAGCCCACCAGAGGCCGAACGGTAAATTCGCTGAACACTGGCAGCTCTGTCCAAGGTTCGAATCTCATCAAAAGGGCTGGTTGCATGGGCGTTTCCTCGGTTTTCCCCGTATATAACGTGTATACCAGCCAGTTTCCCTCAGAAAATTATACAGTCATTAAGTTCTTTTGAAAGCAGGAAGCGTGAAAAATGTTCAATACCTTCCCGCTACTCGAACTATGGACCTCTCGAATACGCGCTGAGTGTGCTAACCGTTACACTACGAAGGCATGCCGGAAGAAGGGAGAAAATATGCTGCCCATTGAAAGGGCGACTGAGGATTAGGGGACCCAGTCGCCAAATCCTGGTGGTGAAGAATCATCATCCACCACCTTTTAGTTCGAGCGCCACTATAGATTTATTAGATTTTTTTGAAGCAGGAGACATGAAAAATGAGCAATGCTCTAGCTGGGACTCGAACCTGGATCTCTCGAATACGCGCCGAGTGTGCTAACCAGTACACCACGATGGAATGCAGAAAAAAGAGAGAAACTACCTTATATACTCCCCCTGTTAAAGGACAACTGGGGATTAGGGCACCCACTCGCCAAATCCTGGTGATGAAGAATCAGCATCCCCCACCTTTTAGTTCGGGCGCCACTGTAGAGTCGTTAGGGTTTTTTGATGCTGGAGAAGTGAAAAATTAAAAATGCCCTCGCCGGGAACTCGAACCTCGAACTTTCGAATAAGCGCCGAGCGTGCTAACCGTTGCACCTCGAAGGCATGCTAGAAGGAGGGAGAAAATGCCTTATAAAGTTATTTATTCCTTCCCTTAGGCATGCCTCCTTTTAGGCAGATAACCTTCCAGTGCTTTGCTATAACTAAGTAAATCAAACCAAATTTAGTGCTCTTTTAAAAAGAGAGTAGCTTGTGCAATTAATCAGCCTGTTATACTCAAAAACATTATAGGCAGCTGCCAAGTCGGATTCAAGGTAAAGTGTTCACAGAGTATGATTTAATACCAGAATTACAGAAGAGGGCATTTTGAGCGCAAACGAAATTAAACTGTTTGTACTTTTAAAATTTCCATTTTAAATGTTTTAATAGTTTTTCACTTCCCCCAAGTCTATACTAACGCGTTAAAATAATTTGTTTGGGTTGTTTTAAATGATTATGTTTTATATATTTAGCTGTATATACCTAGAAGGCACTGCACGCTGTACTGCATGTTCACACTGTACCACCATTTGCTATTTCTTCATCGTTCTGTTGATTTTCTTCATTTTCAAAACATGCAATTTACCACAATATCTGGTAAGAATATGCTGTTCCACGCCTTTTTTGTCTTTTTAGACCACGACTGCTTCCTTTCCAGGTTAAAGCTCCACAACGACTAGCTGTCATTTTAACTGTTCTTCTTTCCCTGTTTATTAAAAGGTTAACTCGGTTTGCTGTAGCAGCGTCTTGACGCCATTCCTTTGGGTTTTTCTTTTATATTCATACCAGAGTTATTCGAAAGCTGCTTGCAATAGAAGTAAGGATCCTCGTTCTCAAAGTGGTAATGTCCCACACGAGCTTCATGTTTCTTTTCTAAATATTTTATTAAGCTCTTCGCCTTGTTACGTGCACCACCCTCGTTTCGCTTGCAATTATTCGAGTGTTTTGACCCCTTATCTTATCTGTAATTTTTTTTCTATTAATCATGTCACGTAGAATCTTTGGAATAACAGAAAAGCGGTTTGATTTATGTGATTATGGAATAGTCTTGAGGGCTACCTGCCTAAGGGAAGAAATGCCTTTGTGGAGGCTATCTGCCGAAGGAAAGGAATGCCTTTGTGCCTTCGAGGACTTTCTAAGGTTTACTGACTCGTATAACGCTACACACAAGGAAAATTACGAAACACAAGGCAGCAAGCTCATTCGCGGGATTCGAACGTCGGATCGAACTATCAGTGTTCAGTGACATTACCGCTCGGCCGCTGTTGGGCTGGAAGATTAGAAGAAAAAGAAGACTTGGCAAAAGTTTTACGAGAATTATTTGATGACAGTTCTGGTTCAGAAATTAGTTCCCATGAAGAATTTAATACAGAAATTTACTCTAATTCATCTGATGGAGATTGGATAATTCAGACTACTACAAGCGAATCTGATTTGTCAAAAGGCAGTTTTATTATTCCTTTTAAAGAAGTTACCATAATATTTCGCTATTTGGCCTCGAGGAAGATCAAGACATTCTTTCATCATTTCCACTTTGTGTCGATTCCTAAAATAAAATTGCGACAAAAGAAAGTTGCGGAGATTAAGCCTTGAATGAACATTAAGTCGAGGACAAGGAAGTAGTCGCGGTCCAAAAAAAAAACAAGAAAGGCATGAAACAAGCCATATAGGAAAAATTGGCAAATTAGATATTTTGAGAATGAAGAAAATCAATAGATTGATGAAGTAACAAATAGCGGTACAGTGTGAAAAATATATAATGATTTCAACAAATTCAGTATCTAGCATCTGCCCAGAAAGTTCGGTGAATAAGGTCATAGTGCTCACGGTCGTAAGAGTGTGCAACCGACGCATTCCGCGCTGGGTAGGTCAAGGCTGGTCTGAATTAGTTCTCGAGAGGCGGCGCTGCGAGTGTGTTTATAGTATGGAAACAACTGATTGTAGGGTGTGCGGTTAAAATTCAAAATGGATCAGCAAAGGAATATGCTGTTTTGTTTCAAATTTGGAAAATCAGCGAAAGACTCATGTATGTTGATAACAGTTTATGAAGAACATGTTGTCACCTTGAAGAGCGTGTATGAATGGTTTAAACACTTCCGAGAAGGATGGGCCACCACTGAAGGCTTTTTTCCCCTCCCGAAGTGGTTGGCCTGCAACTACGCACCTTGGACAACGTACAGAAAGTGAAGGAATTTTTGGCCTCGTATGACAGCGTAAATGATAGCGGGAAAATTAGGAATTGATCGTAAGATGGCCCATCTCACAGTGACTCAGAATTTGGGGTAAACGCAAGGTTTATTCCCAATTGGTGCCCCACACTTTGACTCCAGAACAAATGCAGCTTCGGCTTGACGCCTGAGAAGACCTCATCGACATGGTGTATTAAAACCCAGATTTCCTGAAATCCATCATCACGGGTAATGAGACCTGGTGCCTGAAGCACGACCTCAAAGTCAAGCCTCAGAGTATGGGGGCTCAGTGCCGCCGAAGAGCAAGAAGGTACGAAATGAGAAATCCCGCATCAAGACCATTCTCGTGTTGTTCTTCGTCTCTAGAGGGCACCACCCATAAAGAATTCCTCCCCGAGCCTACCACGTTAAATACGGTTACGTACGTGGAAATACTGAAGCATCTGCTGCAACGAATCATGTCGATACACTCCTAGTACGCAAAAGAAGGCAACTGGGATCTGCTCTACAAAATAATCCGACAACCTGACGTTTTGATGTAGCTTTCCTGGCCAACAGGGGAGTTGTATAACTGAATTGCCCTCTGATTACCAAACCTTTCTCCACCCGGTCTTTTCCTCCAAATTTAAATCAACCTAAAGGGCCAAAGGTCTTCGGGCATTTCGGACATCCAACGTAATGTTACGACCCAGCTTAAAGCTCTTACTAAAGACAACTACGCCAGGAGTTTCCAGGACTTGCACAGCCGTTCCCAGATGTGCATTACCACTAACGGAGATTACGTCGAAGAACAGTAACAGCTGTTCTATTTAAGACAACAATCCTTTGTAACTATAGACATATTCACCGAACTTTCAGGACAGAGGCTGTATTTTGCGGGAAGCAGGTGAACTAATTACTTTTGCTAACAGAAAAATAACTGATGAAAATACAAGTGCGTATGAAAACGTTTCATAAAAAAAAATATTGCGCCATAAACAGCAAAGTACAGAAGCCAAAACCGGCAAAAGGCAGGAAATCTAAATTGGAGCGTGTTGCTTAATAAGCTAGACTCTTTTACTGTTGTTTTATACGCTCTTGGCGTATAAAACTTTGATTTCCAAAAGACTTTTTGTTTTGAATTTATGGTCCAAATCCTGGAATCTAAAATTCTTTAGAGAAACAATGCATAAGATCAGATTCATGGAAATAATGAAGTATTTGCTCTAAGTTTTAAGTTAACTAGATCACAAAGATTACAAACTGACTCTGACTACCGTTCCGAAGACGCTGGCCTCAAATCCCGGAAAAGGCATGGCAGTTCTAAATGCCTTTCTGTCATGGGAGTACTTTAAATATATGACAAGCGAAAAGGCCTCTCTTGTGGTTTGGTGGTAGACGAAAGAGAGGAGAAATCCTTGGACCCTCTTTTAAAACTGGTTGGAGCGGTGCAAAAGTCATACTCTTACCTTTATGGTGCTCAAGGCTTATAAGGTATTTCTCTCGCCTTCTTCGCATGCCTTCGTGGTGTAGCGGTCAGCACACTCGACGCGTAACCGACAGGTCCGTCCGATTCCCGGCGAAGGCGTTGCTCATTTTTCAAGTCTCCTCCTTCGAAATAACCTAATGTTTTTACAGGCTCTTGCCAACGGCAGACGTAATCTCATAGTTCCTTGCCAAGATACAATTCATGGAATTGTTCTGATTAAGTCTGACAAGTGAGATTAGCCACAAGAACTAAAAGAATAAATTCATCCATTTGTTTTATTAGACTTGTTTATTGTGTTACGAAGCAGATGAAAATGATAATTGCTCCTACAAAAGGCAAGATGGCGATTTATTGAGTATTGCCTTAGACCAACCATGTGAAATCTGGTCTCTAACTAGTAATTTGAGATTTTTGAAGAAGATGTGGATCTGCTCGCATACGCATACAAACGATTTCGCCATCCTGATTAAAGATGCAGCCGGGGAAATCTATAGAGAAGAGGGCAAAAATCTGCGCAATTCAATTGAACCAGTGGGCCAGCAAATATAAACTGTTCGAACACCATACTTATTAGACATGACAATCGTACCAAACATGCAATATGCTTAAATCTCATTCAAACTTTAAGATAAACAGTAATTTAGTTGCAGCACCTGAGATTCATCAGGAATGACATACTCTCTTGCCTGCTTCATAGCAAGTCTATGAAGTTGTGGCTATGATCAGAACACATGTACGCTTTGGAAATACTCTGTTCATATTCTCTGAATCTAATATATATTCGATAGTGCAGGCAAAATTAATATTTTAATATTTTCTGGGACATCCACTTGTGATTATGATTTGATGTCCCAGATGAGAACTCTGTTACAGCATAATGATGTTTTCCTCCCAAGGAATGCAAATTTATCTCTAGAGCCACAAATAAACTGCTGATTGCTCTCACACACTAATCCACACAAACTATGAATAAAATATAGTAGGGATCCGCTTCCCGGATGCAAGCAACTAGTACTATACAATAGACTTAACTGTTATATACCCCACCAGCATTAAAATATTTAATTACGAGAAAAACACAATCGGGTCCCTGATCTAGGCGATAAAGGAAAGGAGACAGTGGATGAAATAGCTAAACCCCCCCTTTTCTCTAAATGCTACACGATTTATCATTCTTCTTCATGTGTACCACCTAAAAGTATTTACATTCCAGCATTTTTCAATAAATGACAGAAGAAATGGAACATGCGCACCGTAGGAGAGCGGATTTACTCTTCTTTTCTGAACTTCAGCATTCCGCTCCTCAGCAGC
>KK113745.1:52554-62898 GCA_000611955.2 Stegodyphus mimosarum
GAAGCAGCGTCTTACGAGTCACGAAGCTTTTCTGTCTGTCTGCAGTACAACGCTTCTGTCTAAGTGATAGTAATCATTGTTAGTATGGGAATATGGAAAGTTCTAATTTATGTATTTTGTTCGCCACATATCCAGGACAATGCAGCTAAATAAGCCAGGTCCTGTCAATATTCAAGCCTGGAAGAAAAGTATTGACATGAACACGTCGGCATAAAGTAAAACTGTAAGTGCAAACTGCGTATTCTCAATTAAAACATACGAACAGCATTATTATCTTCGACAGCCTATTTTGCTTCTGTAAACACTTTTCTTTACAATGTTAAAGAATGCCCACTAGGCTGTCTTCTGCCTATTGCTGTCGTTTGCCAACGATTGGGTACTCTGTAATGAGATGACGCTACATTCTACTTGTATTTAGGTTTCCAACTCACATCAGAAAGAATCATGCGATGTACAAATGCGCATGTTTAGTCGCTTTACGAAAGGATAATGATACAAAGGAACGGATAATGTTTAAAGGAACAAGTGCCCCTGTGTGGGTAATAATGCTATCACTGCATTGTTTACTCAACTTCCTGAATTTCAAACCGTGACATTTTTGGTGAGGAATCAGTAGGTCTGATTCTACCTTTTATTTGGTGAATGATAGGTTTCACGGAATTTTAATTCTTTACCTATAAATACAATTCTCTTAAAATGTAACCAGTTTCATTTGGAAAATATGACAGTGCGCCCGAATTTCGGGTAGAATTTAAATCTGTAAAGTACTGCAGTAATGATAGAAAACTGCCAGTGAGGTGGAAGAGTTGCGACATAACCGCCAAATGTGAAAAGTTGGAGCAACGTTTTTCAAGGTGAGCAACAGCCCTGACATCTTATAAAATCCAGGTTTAACTTCCTCCAAGCAGGTCTCCCCCGGGGGTCGACGCAGAGAACTCTGTGAAGCTACTGGCTAGGATCTGTACCTAGGCAGTCTCGGCCACGGGGTTATAAAATTCATGAGCTTCGCGGTTCCACCTCCCCCGGGAGATATTACGGTGCGTGCATGCGCATTGGCCCGGTTAGGAGGGTGGCGTAAGACGTAGACCTGATGGTCCTATAGCACGGTGAATGTGGGGCACCGTGTTTGCGGGTAATAATTCCTGATGGGACGCGCTGCCCGCGTAGTACTGGTAGGTAGCAAATTAAACGACCAGTCCGATCGTCACGCTTTCAGGTCGGTTTTGCCGCCACCAAGAGCAGAGACCAGGGAGTGGTGACCCCTCGGGCCCAGCTCGTCGGTGGCGGTTGGAATAGTGTTCGAGAGATTCCGGATTGAGGCCCCGGACCTCCCGACTTTATGCTGAGTGTAATATTCCTAAGTGGGACTTGTATGAAGTTCAGCGACCTCAGCGCTGAGATCCAACCCCTGGAGTGGGGGTTTTCTATCCCGTAGTTGCATAATTGATTGCAGGAACGGCGTACAAAGGTGATCTTCCTCCAAGCAGGGTATAGATCGGAATCTACTAAATGTATTCAGAATCCGTGGAAAATGGATAAACGTTTTTTTCTTCTGGATGTTCCATCTTCTAGCATGGAAGAACTTAAAATTACTCCGCAACAGAAACAGATCAAGTGTATATTTGGTCCAGATAATTTTGACTCTATTAAAGGAGAAGTAAATATCTTTCCCGCGTTTGTTGTATTAAATGATAACTTAGGATTCACTTGGAAAGTTATATTTTGAACTATGGATGTTTCGACATCTTTGTTACCTAATTAAGAAAGGTACAGAATGTAAAAAATTCAAAAAACATGCAAAACAGAATTGTGTAATATAAAAAAGAACAGATAATACATTTCTTAATTCTCAGCAACGTTTTCCAAATCATAACATATGCAGATGAACCCTGCAGACTGTTCAAAATACCAATGAAATTAAAACGTGCTGCCTCGTGGCCATCATAAAAGCAGTGCAGGGCTTTGTTTTGGGGTTTTAAAAAGCTGAATAATAGTATTTCCACATGATTTACTAAGGTTAGATTTATAGCGGTCGTTTACCTTTCAAGCGATGGTGCAGGACACTGATTTATTTAGAGTCTTTCTCTAACATGACGGAGTTTATTATCTTGCTTTCTTTCCAGCTAAAGAATCAGACTCATTTCTTATAATTTGCCCTCCTAAATCTCAGGTTCTCGAATTCAACACAGGCAATAACAGAGTGATGTATAATTCCATAATGTCCGCAGCATTACTAGGCTAGAAATACAGCGTGGTTATTTGGAGACAAGACATGTTTTCAACTTTCAACCCAAGCGCCAGGTCTAAGCTCTTCGTGAATTCTCAAGGAGTTGAATCCTCAGGATCTCGACAATTCGAGGCAGATTTTAAGGATTACTTATGAAACCTCTCGATGATGAGCTGGCCATTTCATAAAAATTTCCATTCACTTAGCGATAAGCGCAATTTCAAGTCAAGGTACATTTTCAGCAAAACTTAATCTGCGTCTTCTCTTGCGGCAGTACTCGATAGTTTGTTTCTGAGTTTGCAGTCTTTTATAGACCTTGAACGCATCCTCAGATGATGAATACACAGAACTTTTGTCTCGATGAAGTTTTGTCCTGAAATTAGACCCGCAACCAAGCGATGTGAGAAAGAAGTTAAGAGCAAGCATACACTCAAAGTCAAAATTTAATTTAATGTCTGAAAATTTCCATATCTTCCAAATTTTCCTAGGGCCCCTGCTAGTTGTAGAAAGTCTCTGACTATGTGACAAGCGATCTGTAACCTTCGGACCGGCAAAGCGAAATATAGCAGGGACTTAGAATACTTTTCTGACGTCTTCAAGAAAGTATATATGCGCGCATCTTGAAATATGTTGGGGAAATTAAGTCAATACATCAAACGTACGTAAATCCAGGCATAAAATACCAGGAGCATTTGGGCAACAAAATCAAGAAAATTTCTCTTTCTCATTGCAGTTTTGGGATATTTAGGCTTTTGTAGTAACAATCTGTGCTGATCAAAGAGGTAGATAAACTGCAATGGACCAACATCTCTGAAATTCAGTTTTTCCTTTCAATGTATCCACAAAGGCGGCTTTGTCAATTAAGATGGAACACAGAGAATTTTGTTACTCTTATGATATGCAATGTTCATTTCTTCAGAAAAAACGATCATCTGTAGTTCCACAGGACTGAAAACAAGGTCTCTGTTAAGTGCGCCAACGAATGGGAGTTGATTAAGTTATGTTTTCTAAACATTTTATACTTCAGTATTCTTAAAAATCATGATAACTACATAACAGTCAATTAATATTTCCCCTGATCTGATTCCGCTTGACTATTTTTATGGCATTATTCAAAGAAGGTGTTTTTGATTAATTTATCTGCTAATATAATTATATTCTTTAAACGAGACAGCGTTACGACAAGTTGAGACAAGTTATCCATAAAATCACCGAGAAGCAACCAAGGATTGTTTAAAATGAGTTGAAAAGAGATGGTTTGTTATTTGTGTCACGAGAGACTGTAGTAAAGAACATGAGTTGTATTGCAGTAGAGCACTATAAAAATGGCTTTTACTTCAGTTTGTTTGCACACCTAAAGATTTAAATATTTAAGTACTTTAAGCAGTCAGGTGCAAAGTTCCTCCAAATTACTTCTGAACACAAGTTTTTGTCAGGTAGAATGCTTTGACGATAAAAGCATTCTTCAGATGGAAAATGTTTTACTATTTGGAGGAGGGATTCACAAGTGAATCTGTAGTGTGTTTGTCAAAAATGAGCCTTGAAAATTTTGTTAAAGTTAGTTACATTTAGATAAAATGCTTTTGAAAGTATTACGGTATGTCTCACATTTAATTTACTCTGAAAAATAAATACTGAATAGATATGCAGTTGCCTTATATACATACATACACACGTATATATATACATATATATTTGTATGTACAAGGGGAATTTGAACGAGGGAGGAAAAGTTTAAGGGGTGATAGAATGCAGCTATACGAGGAAAATGCGTTATAGATTATAATGTCGGAACTCAAGCGGTAAGAAGTTAAAGGTTAGTTTTCAACTGTCACATTTAAAGAATTAACACAAGAATGAGAGGAGATACTTCAGAAAACATTTTATTAACAGAACATGCTCATAGGAATTACTCAAAACACCTTACGTCAACTGTAAGCAGGCCTCACACCTGCGGGAGCGGGCGTGACGCACATTTGCGAAGACAACAGTCATTTCCCCAATATCGCCGGCAACAATGGCGATCCTGGCGAGAAGATCCATATTAGTTTCAATGGGACACTCGTATATTAGGCTTTTCATATTGCCCCACAGGAAAAAGTCCAAACACGAAAGATCCGGTGATCTTGGTGGCCAAACTATGGGAACACTTCGACCAATCCATCTCCCTGAAAATTTCGTGGTTCGTATAACCAGCAATTCTCTCGGCAATCCAAAATAGAAAATGCCGTTGGGTGCGAGGACTGACTCCTTTTATGTCATTTACTTACAATGCCACCTAGCGGCTTGCCGATTTCGTTCCGACCATACATCACCCCTTAAAGTTTTGCCCTATTGTCCAGATTCATTCTGTATAGGTTTGAAATATTCTGTGAAATGCCTGTTTGGAAACTGTTCTTTAAATTTCACATTAAGTTATAACTTGTTTGGTGAGTTTTTAGATTTGTCCTATCAGTTGAAAACAGTTGTAAAAAGTCTTTAGTTTATGAAGACTTTTATTTTGGAATATGTTTGATCACGCGTGATCATGCGTGATTCATGAACACTGAAGAAGATTTCCAAACGCTTAGCTTTAACGACGTCCAAAAAAAAAAAAAAATCTAAAGTTTCTGCTAATTCTACTTGAAAATGTGTAGCTTACGATCGAACATTTTAGTAATTATTCACATAATATGACAGATCTATATGGCAGGAAAAGAAACTGAAGCAAAAATTTGGTTTGGAAATAATATTTTATCAGTACGCTATTTATTTTAGCAGTAGAATAAGTTTTATCCGAATTAATTTAGATGGAGCAATGCCACCTTCTAATATTATTAAATGCATTGTATGTTATCTCGCATACTTAACTACGTTCTTGTTGAGGGAAAAACATTTCCGTGCTATCAGTAAAAATAGTAAGAAGAACTCTACGACTTTTATGATATAAAGGAAAAACTTTCCTGGCAGTCAAATGCAATTAAGATCTTACGTTTCCAATTTGATTTCAGGAATGCAACAGTTAGCAACTTTTTGTTTTGCATACTCCAAGCAAGTTCAGCATTTTTATTTTAAGAGTTAATCTAATCTATCTTTTGGTTTGCTTTCTAGCTCTTCCTCTATCATGTGACTGCAAAGTAAGATGGCTGAAAGAACCAGGTCAGATGTGTGGAGCTAATGCACATGGGCTCGCTGAAACTGTCTGTAGGACACCACGTCGCTTGAAAGGTTATAGCTTCTTCAACGATACGCTAGCCAAAGATCTAGTTTGCTGAATTTATCACTTAAACAATGTAAAATGTGCTTTGACAGAATAAGCTTTTATTTACATCTCTGTTTCTTTAAAAAATCAATTTTATTTAGAATAGCATCGAGTTAAATAATGAAAAACAAAGTAAAGTATTATTGGGGTATTAAATGTAATATCTTTGTGAAAAAGACCAAGGACATCAGTGTAAATTTGAAAATGAGTATTCAATAAAAAATGCGCACCAAAAAAATTTGTTTTTCTTAATCCTCATTAAGCAGGAAATACTTTATAAACATTTGAAAGGAAAAACTGGTGATGTTTTTATCGACACATGTAGAAGCATTAGGTTATTTTTATGCGGGAGATATGAAAAATGAGCAATGCCCTCGCCAGAACTGGAACTGCGGACCTCTCAAATACGCGCCGATTGTGCTAGCCATTACACCACGGAGGCATGCTAAGAAGGCGGAAGAAATACCTCATATACTCATCCTTTTAAAGAGCGACTGGGGATTAGGGGACCCAGTCGCCAAATCTTGTAGGTGGAGAATCATCATCCACTTTTTGTTTTTAGTTCTAGCGCCAATGTAGAGACATTGGGTTATTTTTATGCTGGAGACATGAAAAATGAGCAATACCCTAGCCGGGACTCGAACTACGGCCCGCTCGAATACGCGTCGAGTGTGCTGGCCATTACATCCCGAAGGCATGCTAAGCTAAGAAAGCGGGAGAAATATCTTATACACATTAGAAAAAATTTGTTCATTTTAGCAACGTAAAATAAATCAAGATAAGATATTGAATCAATAACATTTACTAATGACATTTGCAAGCATAAATAAGACTTTATAGTTCATTTACAGCTTTCCAAATGCACGGAAGAAAAAAAAAAGAGGCTTGACAACAGGCGCATTACGTAACAGAACTGTTTTGTGTCCAGGTGATATTTTTAGGGATCGATGATCTCCAGTCCAAAGTCATTCGACTAATGTATGTTTGGTATCAATAAGTGATTGTTTAGGTAAATGAGCTTTGATAATTTCGGGAAAAACAAACACTGATATAAAAGTATTCCGAACTTACACGGAAGCGAATTCTTTAAATCTATTTGCATCCGTAAGTTCTTGTTCATTTGCTGGTTTAAGCCACGTCAGTTCGATCCTGATATGAAACAGCAAAAGTAACAAGACTTATACATAAAATATGTACTCGGTACGTGCCGAAATGTGGTGTCCTATGTTTGAAATGTATTAATCAATACCAAACATTAGTACTTTCAACAAAAATTACAATCATGAACTGCTTTATCAATATTGTGAGGCAAGTAATAAGGAAGTCAATTGATTTTATTTATTATATTGTTTTGTTTTATACGCGCGCGCACACACACACACACATAGGATATTCATGAGGTTTAATATAACTTTATGATGAATTTTTCAGAGTTCCATAAACTAAAATAATTTCAAATTTGATAAAATACCAATGTTTCCTGAAAGAATTGAACAACAAGAAGCATTTAGAGGTTTTACTGAAAATTTTACGAAAAAAAAATTTCCCCATGTATACGAGAAAGTTTCCCTTAGAAAGTCCTCCACGAAGGCATCCCTCTTCTTAGGCAAATAGCCGTCGTATACTTTGCTGTAATTTAAATGAACCAAAGCTAACCAATTACATTCAGTGATTGTACTTCAGTGTAACCGCAGGTGCATTAAGAGTCTTTTGTGACTAGTTCGGCAGTTTTTCATCGTGTTGTGAATAAATGATATTTTTATTGCAATGTATGAATGAACAAATAATCGAGAATAAAATTAATAATTAAAAAAATATTTATAAATGAAGGACAATATTTTTAGCTTCCTTGTATTCACTACATAGAGGAAAAAAAGAAACCTGTAAAATTGATCAGTGAAGTTAACATGAAACTTTAAAATCTGGCCGATTTCGTTTTGAATGAAATAAATAAGAAGTCTTTTTGCAAATCACATTACACAGACATTAGGTACTTGTGGAAAGCAGGAGAGATTAAAAATTAGCAATGCCCTCGCCGGGACTCGAACTTTGGATCTCTCGAATACGCGCCGAACGTGCTGACCGCTACACCACGAAGGCATGCTAAGAAGGCGGGAGAAATACCTTATAACATTTCGTACGTATGTAAAGTAATGTTAATCTCTCTCTATACAACTAGAATTTCAAATCTAGATATATGTTCAAATTTTCAAATTCTAGTCAGGTAATTAATTACACCTAACCAAAAACAGTAGGCATTGCTCCACATTAGAGAATAAAGGGAGAGGTGGAACTCAGCTTTTTCTCCACAAACTTTTCATTTTTTGCGTTTTACAAAATAATAGTACTAGTTTCTGCATCCTTGTTCTGCTAATATCCTTGTCCTAATAGAAATTAAAAAAGAATGTTTTTATGTATATTGTCGGTCAGTCGCAGAACTATTAACTGAAGTGTCAGTTCGAAGTTTTGCACATAAACCGTTAATGAATTCATTTAGACTACATAACATCAGGTATAATTCAATCAAGTAATTTCATTATGTTTCTGAGAGGTAACTGAAAACTCTGCAAGTAATGCCATCAGAAAAGCCATGAGGGTTTAGCAAGGGTAAAACAAATCCCGCCTTATCTTCACACACATATAAATAGTATTTAATGAACAAAAAATAGTATTCAGACAACAAAATACAAACTGTATAGATATTTAAAAATAAAAGACCTTTAAAATCTTTTTTCAATGTTTTGAGTATTAAGTTAGCCCATAAGCTCTGGCGCTTTTTATTTTTTTAGGTTTCCACAAAAATAAAAAAAAGGACACCCAGTTCTGTAACAGAACTTCAGCTGTCGTGACAGCCTCTTGGTCTGGAATTGGGTACGTTTCGAGCCACTTCGCTAAATAATCTATGACAACGAGGATGTATTTGTTGACATCGATGGTCCGTGTAAAAGGTCCTAGCATGTCGAGGACTATTCGCCTGAAAGACGCTTCTACACTGTACCGCTGCAGCTTTTACCAGCTACGTCCTTTCAGTCCTTTTTTGGCTGAGTAAGCACCACAGGATCCGTACCACTTTTCAACAGCAATTCTCGCCGAAGTTCAGAAGAAGCGTTCTCGAACCTTGTTTTTAGTCTTCATATAGCCGAAATGCCTTCCTGTTGGGCTGCTGTGTATTTTCTTCAGAACATGAGGTATTCGCTTTCGAGGAAGCAGCAGCTGTCATATTAGTCCTATCGTCGCTTTCCCATAGTCGATATAAGACTCCATTTCGGAAGTAGAGTGAGTCCCAGAGAGTCCATGACCTTTTAGTTGTAGGACTGAAGGTGAAAATGTCCTGCCACTTGGGTTTTGCACTGAATGATTCCTTTAGCTCTATTATTGGCTTAATGTCAAGATTCGAAAATTGGTCTTCTCTTTTTCACCACTCCATCTATCTGGATTGGTTGATGCTGAAGATATTATTTTTTATATATTTGAAGATATTATTGCTGTGTATTTATTTTGGAACAATAAATATTTGATTTTCTTCTCTAATCTTTGAATAAGTTTGTGGAATGGTATATCCTATTTTAATGTAAATTTTATTTAAATATAAATTTTTTACTTCATACACTTGCGAGAATTTATCTATTTATTTTTAACTAATAGTTAATTTTAAGTTAAATTACATTTCTGTTACTCTCTTTGCACCTATGCTTTTCATGTCAGAATGTAAATAAGATAGCGATCGTTTATTCAGATTGATGGAGAAAGAAGTGCTGCTTAAGCGAAGGTTTCGCAAACTAAACTAATTTTAGAGTATGTTCTGCCTACTTGAAGCGATGTTGTGCCGTGAAATATGAGAGATTTGATTCTGGGGCGTT
The DNA here is from genome assembly GCA_000611955.2 of Stegodyphus mimosarum. Classification (NCBI taxonomy): domain Eukaryota; kingdom Metazoa; phylum Arthropoda; class Arachnida; order Araneae; family Eresidae; genus Stegodyphus; species Stegodyphus mimosarum. The sequence continues at coordinate 61,883 of KK113745.1, forward strand.
GAGTGCTTTTAGCCATTAGGCTTGTCTCGCCGGTTTTCTATAAACCAGAGCCTTTCGTGTGCGTCACTTTATCCTGTGAACTGTTAGGCTAATCTAATACATTTGATTTTATTTGAAGATTACGTATTTAAGTTAAGCCAGAAGTGTTGGCTTGTGTAAACCCAAGTTGAGTCATTAGGTCATCATTACTTCTTGTGTTCAAATAAAAAAGTCTTATACACCCTTCTTCTCAATTTGGTTTCTGTAATCACGAGACTCGAAGGTAATTCTTGTATAGTCTTTGTAAAGTCTGTAGGTGTATGATTCCTAAGAATATCAGACTTCACGCACTTTCTTCAAAAAGTTTTAATTATGAATTTTCCTCTTTGCTAAATTAATTTAAACTTGAAAATGTGTAAACATCTTGCATTATAATTCTAATAGCTTAAAAGCTTACCTTATTCGTGCTGAGTTTATCAATATTTCATTCATAAACATGTACTCACGAATGCAATTATATTTTAATACTACAGAAAATTCTCAGACAAAGAATTAACCAGACTTTGAGTGTACTTAATCTTCAAAGTAATTGAAACAAAAACTGGAGTCTTATAATTAAGTAAACTCAATCTATGTTATTGTGACTGCTTACTGAATTCAATTTATTGCGACACTATTAATCTCCAAATTTAATTACTGTGTCTTTTTTTTTCTTCTTCTTCCAGCTATTAAAAATAAGAGATTAATTTCAATAGCTGAATTTTGCTTCCAGTTTAGTAAAGTTTAGTAAGTTTTAGTTGAAAGAGTTGAGGTTTTTCTTTAAGAAACAAATTATTATTAAAATTCCTAAACAATGAGCTTGGAGTTCTTTGTATCTGTTGTAGCATTTGTTATATTTTACACCTGAATTAAATGCTACAGTTTATTTTTAATAGAGTCTGCTAAGCAATTTAATAATAACCATATGTGAAAGTTTATCTTCGTACTTTTTGCAAATAATTTACTCCCACACTTTTTAAGTTAAATATTTTAACAAT